>CAUYON010205201.1:17500-22956 GCA_963573935.1 Arctocebus calabarensis | reverse complement strand
TGAAAAAAAAATCATCCTTTATCTTTCTTTAAGGCTGCATAGAAAGATGGAGACTTTACCTCTTTTGTGTTTACATGGATGGAGCTGGAACATATTCTTCTTAGCAAAGTATCTCAAGAATGAAAGAAAAAGTATCCAATGGACTCAGCCCTAATATGAAGCTAATTTATAGCTTTCATATGAAGACTAAAACCCAATTATAGTACAAGAATACAGGGAAAAGGGAAAGGGAGGGAAGGGGAGGGAGGAGGATGAGTGGAGGGAGGGCAATTAATGGGATCACACCTATAGTGCATCTTAGCAGGGTACTGGTGAAACTTATTAATTGTAGAGTATCAATGTCTTTACATAGTGATCAAGAAAATGCCATGAAGGCTATCTCTAACAGTACGATCAAAATATTTCTGATTGTATATGAAGCACATTCTGCCCTATGATTGCACCAATATACACAATTATGATTTAATAAAATTATTTAACAAAGGGAAAACAAATAATTCAAAGGAATATTGATTACAATTATTTGGGATGGGTGATAAGAAAAGCTGTAGTTGAAATAGTACAATAAAACCAGTCTGTCTTCAGTTGAGCAATTTAAATGAAATCCTATGTGTGGACATGAAGTGATTGAAATATACATGTAATACTTCAGCCTTATATGACATCAGATAGAACACAGATTAAATAACATGCTTAAAGCATACATAGCAAAATCTGTCATAGAGCTAACAACTACAAGACAGGTGTTATTCTAATCCTCAAAATAGATAGTAGGAGAATATTCCGCTGAATCTATTTTAAAAGGTATTTTATTGCTTATATTTCATGGCATCATTTTTACATAAAGATGGTACGATCATTCTTGCCATTAAAACATAACATAAATGAATAACATTCCACAGATTGTAAATCACAACCATTCATATAATAAATAATATGACTGAGTTTAAAATAGAGTATACGTCTGATTTTGCGGATAACAGAATTTGTCACATAGCTTTAGACATATTGATGGAAGTATCATTCTGAAAGTCATCACTGGAGGATTAGATAATTTTTTTTTTGAAAGACAGAATCTCACTTAGTCGCCCCGGGGTTGTGTACCGTGGTGTCATAGGTCACAAAAACCTCAAACGCTAAGGCTCAAGAGATCTACTTTCGTCAGCCTCCCAAGAGGCTGGCACTATAGGTGTGCCGCTATAACGTGTGGTTAGTTTTTCTATTTTTAGTAGAGATGGGTCTCACTTTGTTCAGGCTGGTCTCAAACTTCTGTGCTCAGGAGATCAACCTCTCTCGGCCTTCCAGAATGCTACGATTACAAGTTATACCTTGTAGAACTCTACAGTGGCCATCAGGATGTTACCACCGGAGAAAAAAATAAACCACACCCACTCTAGGTAATTAATTGTGCCCAAAACCTGTCTCTTCTCTTTCTTGATAAAAAAGACAAGTTTTGTTCATTTTAATAGATCCTGTAATAGATTTAATAGATCCTGTTTACACTTGTAAACTAAGATGCTTCTGGGCAGTGCCTGTGGCTCAAGGAGTAGGGCACCAGCCCCATATACTGGGGGTGGCAGGTTCAATCCCAACCCAGGCCAAAACTGCAAAAACAAAAAAGATGCTTCAATTGGAAATTGGTTATGATCAGATAAAACTCATAAAAACATGTTCCACTAACATTTTTTTTCATTACTGGAATTGGGAGTTCAACTTTAAATCTCAATAACATTATGGCAGCATATTTGCTTTTGAGGTTTTTCTTCAATTTTGTCTCTATTCACTATATAATTTAATGTAGAAACATACAGGGAAGTTAAGAAATGATTTTGTGGATTTAAAACAAGGCAAAATCATGGGTATTTTGTGCACATAAAATTCTGAATAATAAGTTAGCTCTATGGTGAAAGATTTTTTCCAAATAATCAACCATAATAGTACTTACTTGCAACAAACAGTCTAAATTTGTATTACTATCCTAGCATATTATAAACAAGACAGAACAACTCACAACCACCCACACAGTCTTTTCATTAATATTCAATTATGTGAATAATATGCTTATGAGGGAAAAAATGTTAGTTTTAATAGTAAGAACTGCTGATAAATTTTGTCAAGTATTAGGTTTACTAGGTGATACGTGCAAATACATAGATGGATATGGATAGATACACAAATGGATGGGTGGATGGATGGATGGATCAATATTTATGCAAACAGAAGGCGGGAGAGAGGTAATAATTAGTAGTTTGGGAACTTTGACAGTGCATTTGTGTTACTTAATTTAGAAATGTAAACATATGATAAGGAAACTTTAAAGGTGCTCACATTTTTAAGATATTTAAAATTTGGAGCAAAAATGATGGCTGTAACTTGCCTACTGTAGCTTTCAATAGGCTTTGCTCTTGAATGATGCTGAGAAAATGTCGTATTTCATATATGTTTCAATTGGACGTTTCTAAGCCATTGATCAATATCCAAGTGTGGTTTTATAATTGTTAAGGGCTTTAGTTATTTTACATTATGGAAGGCTAACAATTACTTTACTTTCTCTGCAAAGAGGCCAAATTATGTGTAAAAATCCAGGATAGTAAATCCAGTGAACTCTACAAGGTACAGTGGCTATCAGGATGCTCCCATGAGGGAGGAGGTGGCCAGAATAGAGGACAGAAGATAAAAGAAGGGGCAAGGGCAAGTGTGAGTGTGTGTGTTTTGTCTTGTTTTGCTTTGTTCTATTCTTTAGTAAATAAGAATACTTGGGTATAGAATGTTGATACCTTAAACCAATAGAATTCTTTTCTGCACGTTGGGTGAGGTAAAATAAGGCTGCGTTTTGTGATAGTCTCCGGTCTGCTCTTACAATCTTATAAGGCAACCGCTCAGAGTCCAAGGTCAGAATCAAGGCTGTAGATCCAAAGTGTCCACGTTCCCCTCTTTGCCCTTCTTTCTGCCCACATGTCCTCTATCTACTTGTGAAATACCTATCAGAATTTTTTTCTTCCTCCATTCCTCATTTCATCCCCTTCTTCTCCCTCCCTTTCATCTTTTTTATTCTTTCTTTTCTTTCTTCCTCTTTCCTTTTTCTTGTCAATCCAAGTTCGAGGGCATACTCTTCCTACCCAGCTATGTAGTCTATTGTCCTTCACAATCCAAATATAAACAAAACACACTAGGAGCATTGGCTCAGTTTCACCTTTGTTTGTTCTTCATGCTAACATCTCTTACACATATTTAGCATCTTAATCCTTATTCTTCTCATGTTGTCAGCTTTGTAATTACCTCTGTCCTTTTTATAACTTGCAAACACCATTTATAAATCATTAAATCAAGATTTATGTATGGATGGAAGTTTTTTTATATAGAAACTTCTAAAACTATCATCAAATAATCTTACCAGAAAGGAAGTTCTGCCAAAATGGAGGATCACTGGAAAGAATCTAATGTTTGGCTGTCAGTTGGCTCATTTGTCACTTCTTTGACTCCTACATGTAAAAGAAAATTTGGAAACATGATTTAAGATTTTTCCTCATTTGTTTTGCATTTCAACCCTGAGCACTTTGTTTTCCTTATTATTAGTAAATAGATTGCTTTAGGAAAAACAATAATCAAGACTCCATTGAATCACAGCATAGAATGGGACAGCCATTGTTTGCAAGGTGCTGACAGTTTCTCATACTATATTTTTACTGTCACCACGAAGAAAAACACTGACAGAACTAATCTAAAATTCCATGACAGATGTTTTCCTTCTAACTTAAAGTAATATTTCTGCCAGAAATGTTCATAAGAGAACACACTTTGATGTATCAAAGGAATCATGTGAGGATTAAGTACTTAAATATCAATTTGGACAATTTTAAGACAGACTTTTGGAACTTATTTCCACTGTCTTTCCCATTCCTTTACATTAGGCATCTGTTTCTGGTCATCACCTTTTTAAAATGTTTTTGCAAGTAAGTCATTTTGATCTTGTATAATGCCACTTATCTTCCTATGCCTAAGTAGCTGAATTCTTTCCCACGTCGTAGAAGCCAGTTGTAGATTCTAAATTAAGAGGAAACCAAACAGTTAAATTAAACTGATGAAGGCCAAAAGTTCTTCTGTTGATTTCCAATGAATAAACATGGCACTTATTTTAAGTGAGAAAACTGGGATATAAGTTAGAGGAAAATTATTCAGAAATTATTGAATAGGGGGAATATTTAGACTGTCCTCAGCCATTCATAGAGAGGACCAAACTAGAGCATGACTATGATATTTGAAGTTTCTTGTTGATGAAAGAAGAAAATAGTATAAAAAGAAGGTCGAAATACTATCTAGCTTCCTAGGAAAACTCTAGTCTGGTCTCTAATCACACAAGTTTTACATATTATCGGCCCCTTTTTTAAAATTTCAGATTAATGTGAGCACACAGATGATTAGGTTACATTATGTACGTTTGTTAGGTAAAGTCCAATTTGTAGTTGAGCCCTTCACCCAAGAGGTGTGCCATACCTCTACATTGTGCCTGTTAAGTGAGAATTCGCCACCCCTTCCCTTAATCCACTTGAATTTTATGTTTTCCTCTCCTGTGGGTGTGCAGTTGTTCATTTACTATTTCTTATTAGTATTGAGTACATTTGATACTTGCTTTTCCATTCTTGTGATACTTAATAAGAGGAATGTTATTCAACTACATCCAGGTTAATATAAAAGATGGAAAGTCTCAGTCTTTTTTATGGCAGAATAGTATTCCATGGCTACATATACCATTCCATGGTATCCATATACCAATCCATTCATGGACTGATGGTCAGTTGGGTTGATTCCTTATCTAGGTAATTGTGAAATGGACTACAATATACAGTCTAGTGCAAATGTTATTAAGGTACAATAATTTTTTTTCTTCTGAGTTGATACCTAGTAATGGAAATGTAGGGTCAAATGAAAGGTCTATTTTAAGTTCTTTGAGGATTCTCCATACTTCTTTCCAAAGAGGTACTAGTTTGCAATCTCACCAACAGTATGAAAGTGTTCCCTTCACTCCTCAACCATGCCAGCATCTAAAGTTTTGGGACTTTGTGATATGGGCTATTCTTAATGGAGTTAGGTGATATCTCAAGAGGGGTTTGATCTACATTTCCCTAATGATTAAGAATGATGAGCATTTTTTCATGTGCTGCTTGACCATTTGTCTGTTTTCATTAGAGAAGGTTCTGTTCTTATCTCTTTCCCAGTGATAAATATGTCCCAATAAATTAAAAACAGTACCTACCTACAACAAGTGTCATCTGTGTTTCCTTTGCACTACCAAAACAAATAATTTTTTAAAGGAATATCTGCTTATTAGGTAAAGTAAGGAAAAGTAAACTAAAGTAGGATAGAAGTTGCCGGGTAATATATTCCTTTTTCAGGAACAGTTCATGACATGCTAATGAAAGTGGCATGATTTGTATTCAGCAATCAACTAAGTTATT
>CAUYON010205201.1:12500-15000 GCA_963573935.1 Arctocebus calabarensis | reverse complement strand
CACACAGTTTCCTATAATTTTTTTATGCACTTAGCTAGCAGAAGAATGACCTCTAAAGTCACTAGTCAGGTAATAAATTTTCTGTATCATTCTTTTCTTAATAAAATATTTCAAGCTGTGACTTCCTAATTAGATTAAATGCCCATTTCCACGTTTCTATCAATCAATGTTTGTTTACAAAGTGAATGTGGAGTTGGTCAGGTCTGAGAAGAGAGGAAGATAATTACTTAGACATCCCTAAAAGGCAGTGAATTTAGAAAGGGTAGATGATTGTGGACTATGTTATCCTACCTGATAGCATTATGTCATTGGCGGGCATACCATTATTTTCACAAATCTTAGCTCTTCAAGAAAACAATATTTCTCAGATGAGAGTGTAGTTTCAGGGAACACTGATTTGCCAGTTTCACAGTGTCACTAGGCAGCCTTCTGTAGGTATTTGCAGCCATCACGGACAATCGTGGCCCTTTTTCTCTGTGCATAAGTATGCGAAATATTTGAACATGGTCTGTTCAGAGGAAGCAGGTAAATACTTTCAAAATCTTACTATCTATATTAATGATCCCTTTAAAACTTCGTATATGCTTCAGGTTGATGTTTTGAATCAAATAAGACGACAGCAAAATCGGAAAGGGAAAAACAGCCCTGAAGTGTATTTTGCCCCTTGAATCTCGTACTAGATACAGGAGCAAAATTAACGCGCTGGAGCCATCTTCTGACTGCACCGAACTGCGGCATCTCACCACGGATGCTGCGTTAATAAGTGAGGTGGCCAGGAGCTGGCCACAGACACATCGCGTTTTTACATCCTCTTTCTTCTCCCTAATGACCGGCCTTAATATGCACTACGCTTTGGTTTTCTTGTCTCCTTTCCTTCTTTCTGAAAAGAAACGATGCAATTATTTGGATTTGAGTTTCATGTGTGACAGTCTCCAAAAAGAAAGAGCTGTTCGCGTCTACACAAGCAAATGATCCATTGAGAGGAGGTGGTTACCCCGAATTTCAGAAACAGAAAAATGCAAATCTGCTGTGGAGAGGGGAGGGAGTCGATCTGAGAAAGCAAAGTGGAAAGATCTCTATTTGTTTTATTGAAGAGAAAAAAATATATATTCAGGAAACAAGTCTTATTTTATTTTATAGTATTCTTTCTACTCTATAGAACGTCGAATTTCAGATGTGTGTGCACAGTAAAGGGCGGAGGAAAGTATGTGGGTGAAACCCTGCCCTGTGCGCCAAAGTTAAAAAACACGGGCCCTGTTTAGTCTGAAATTCTCAGGGCCACAACTGGCGGGCTAACCTTTTGAAAATAAGCAAATTTAGTTTCCGCTAACATTCAGAGCAGAGCCGTATTGGCATAAATCCACACCCAGAGACTGTTTACTCGAACTCTTCTCTCCCTGACATACCTACAAAAAGGGGGCCTGAGAGCAGTGCACACAAACATGCCCTTTAGGCTCCCGTGACCCCTGCAATCCATCCCCCCTTATGATTTCAAATATTTAATCAATTGCTCTGCACACACTGCATCTCAAAAATGTTTTTCAGTATATTTCGCGGAAATGAGGATAAATGTCAACATGATGAGAAGTTTTCCATGAGAAATTATTGAGGAAAAATATTCTAAAAGAAGCTCAGGTATGTCGTGTCTGTGCTCCCACGTGCTCTGGGCTTAAAATAGGGAACATTCAGAAATAATGCCAAGAAATTATACCTATGGTTGCATCATATTTTATCTACATTTTATATCAAAAGGGAGTATATTGTTCATTTGTATGTAACAAAAAGTATTAGTATTCTGTAAAACTAACACGCAATTAAAATGATCAGGTTGCGAAGATTTACCAAACACTAATGGAATTTTTACAACTTGAAGCTCTGGGTCTTCCTTTTCTACTCATTTCTTTTTTATCCTTGATATTTTATAAAATAGTGAAAAAAAAACACAACTTCTTAATGAGCATTTTAGAGAGTGTTTTTTTTTTATTTTAACTGAAACACGTCGAACTTTTCTACATAGTTTTTAAATCTGAATATGTACATGTCTGTGTATATTTTTAATGGGAAATAAATTTTTCAAACAATAGTTTAAGGGTCTGACTTGAATGTCACTTTATTTTGTCAGTATATTTTAATGATTCCCTGCCCGTTGTGGTTTGCCTCAGGAGTGCAAAAATGCCCAGAGAAAGAAGTTTCCCGGGGTTGGTGGCTGCAAAAGCTTTTTTATACCCTTTTTATGAAAGTTTGGGTCTTGCTGAATAGGTGTACTAACAGACAGGAAAGAATATAATACTGTATCATTAAAAAAAAAAAAGAGTGAAATGCTATGTTTGAGGAAATAAAAAGACTGAAAGTTAATTAACAAACTGAGTGGAAAAAATAACATCCTCTAAAATTTTATAGAATGTAAATTTATAACCATCTGGCCATAAATTGCTGATGTTGATGAGTAGCGAGTGAAGTTTGTATGCACAGCCTGGCTTTGGTGTCTTTGGGAGGGGTG
>CAUYON010205201.1:0-10000 GCA_963573935.1 Arctocebus calabarensis | reverse complement strand
TTTTTGTTTGTTTTGCTTGTTTGTTTGTAGTTGAAATCTGACTACTGAAATTTAAAAACATAAAAACTTTCATTCTCAGATGGTGAATGAGTGCATTTTAAATGTGTCATCTAAACTTGTCAGTGTGAGTGAGAAAGGTTTATGGCAAGAGAAAGAGCAGATGGAAAAACACACATAAGGGGTACCTCAGTCTCAGAAATTTTGAGTAGCACTAGTGAGTAGTATCCGAGCATGAATAAGAAACAGCACAAATCACTGAAAAGTGAGTGCTGGGGGTGGGGCGCTCAATCGGAACAGACTTCCCAGAGTATTTGCAGGAAACAGCTTTCAACTGCAGTGTTTTGGGCTTCCATTTGCAATAGTTGTGTTCAATTGATAATGAAAGACCTACATGAATTGCATTAAGTGCAGAAACAGGTGTAGGCCCCAAGGATCCTTTAATTACCTTACACAGCAGGGGCTGCCTAGCACCAAATCCCAGGACTGAGCAATGGGAGGAGCATTTTAATTTACAAGGCAGGATACTGCTTGGGGGCGAAGGCAAATCTCTTATCCTCACTCAAGCAAAACAGAAAATACATATGTGGTTATGGGTGGCCATTGCCATAGAGGCAAAACTAAGGTCCATCTCTGGACCTTACCAGACAATTAGAACAGGCCATGAGGACAGCAGGAGGAAGACAGAGAAAGACACTGAGCCAGTACCACTGTACGGTATTAAAGGGGAAACCTCACTGCTTCACTAAAGGCGAAAGAGAACATTCGCTCAGAGGCTTCTTTGAGTAAATAATGGCCGATGTGTATAAAAGCTTCTATGTTAAGAAAAAATAATAGAAATAATAAACTGTGATGATTTAATAAAGGTTTAAAAAGAGGTTCAATCCACATGTCAAAGTAGCTAGCTCTCCAGATCTCAACATGGAAGAATTCCTCTTTAATTTCCCAATAAAAATATTCACGTATTCCTGAAATGTTCTATGGAAAAATTACTACCTACAAATTGCCATATTACATATAGATGGAAGGCCATTTCAATTGAGATTATATGAAATCCTATCCTAGACAGAATTTGCATCAAGCAGGTGAGCCAAGATAGGCAATTAGGAAAGATTAATATACTATTATCAGAAAGAGTAAAATTTTAAAGCTATAAACCAAAGATTCACTGGAGTTCAGGGGAGAGAGAAAAAAATTAAATATAGACTCTTGATGAGTGACCACAGATGCTTTTATTATATTTTAGGTAGATTTTCCTTGTGTTTAATTAGTGAGGAGGATAGTCTTGGTGGAAAAAAATAAGCAAGGTTTTTGAGAAAGTCCTGAAGTCAAGTTTGGCCAGTAGAACATGACTTGTAGGTCAAGTGCATGAACCTGAAAATGAGTAGTTCTTTAAATTCTGTGCCCCTACCACTCAGTTGTCTCACTAAAGTAGTGTGTTGGTACAGAGGAAGATAAAGTTTAATACCATCTGCTGGACACTTTACATATATTATCTCATTTTATCCTCATAACAACTCTATGAAATAAACAAGGAAACTGAATTTCACGGAGTTTAAAGTAAGTGGTCTCTTTTCAAAGCTCACACAGTTTTCTACACTGTTATAAAATAAGTGGGCCATCTGAGTTAAAACTCACCTCTTTCATATGAAAAGTTATGCCAGCCCCCCAAATACAAACCCAATACCCATAGCACTGTCGAGTCGCTCTGGTGCAAGTAGGGGGGGATCCTTGAACCCAACTGTACCAGCTTCATTCCCTTGCCGTATTCTCTACCTACTTGCTCACCCTGTCTCCTTACTTACCACCCTATCCATGTCTGGGAAAGATGTACCAGTACTTGAACAAGGAGTTTTGAAAAACTCATTAATTTATATAACAAAATTTGAGCATCAAGCATGTGCTAGGAAATGAGCTATGTGGTGATGACAGAATACTGATGATGATAGAGTGTGGTAATAAAATAGGAGACATGGCTGCCGCTTTGTGGTGCTTATAGTGTTGCTATAAAGATGTGGTCAGGACATGGTGAAAAATGGAGCCAGAAAAGAACTCTAGAACCAGAGTATGGGAGAATTTAAATATGAAACTAATATAGTTCATTTAATATTATTGAAACATTTTTATTTGGTTTTTTTTGTTTGTTTATTATTATTTTTGTTCAGAGAGTGATGGGTTCAAGGTGCCTCTTAGGTATATTATATAGTATTTTTATATAGAGAATAGATTGTGGTGAAATTAAAACTGGTATAATTAGAAAACTATGGTAACAATCCAAATGGGATTTCTCTAAAGTCTGATAGGAACAGAAAGGTTGGAAAACATAGATGAATCTAAACCTTGGTTGAGAAGGTTGTTTTCCTTTAATGATAGCATAATTGGTAGTGACTGTTCAGATGTTGAATTCAAAGGAAGCAGTGAATCAGGAGATGCTGTGCCTCAAAGGAGTAGGGTGCCGGCCCCATGTACTGGAGGTGGTGGGTTCAAACTTGACCCTGGCCAAAATCTGCAAAAAAAAAAAAAATGGAAGCAGTGAATCCAACATCAAGGATAGAATTATGGAAATTGAAAAGCAAGAAGGATAAAGTGGTTGACTTTCTATTACATTTTATTTGTTTTAGGCTTAATAAAGTTCTAAATAATTGTCTCCTTTTCTTAAAGACAAAACAGACATCTTCAACTGACAAAGATAGGAACTTAATTCTGGAAACTCTCAGGCATTCATCAATACAATCAAGACACCAGTTATCAGAGCAGGTCATTGGTGCAGCCAAACGTTAAATTATCCAGCACTCACGATGTTTGAGCCACTCTGCTTGGCTTTGACTGCCTTGTCCTCAGAGAGCTTACAGTCTATCGGTGAAGACGCACAGTTAGCAAAGCATTCTCAGACAATGCGCAAAGTCCATAACAGAGATTGGAATGAAGTGTTTGGGCTGCAATAAAAAAGAGGATACTATCCTGCCTGCAAAAATGTGGAATGTCTTCACTGAGAACATAACAAATGTTCTAGTCCTTAAGATTGAGCAGTAGACTACTAGGAAGAGGATTTCATTAAAAAGAGAGAGAGAGAAATTCTTTGAGAAAGAAAATTTTGCAAAAGAGAACAGCCTGTCTGGAGACTGACGATAGGTATTGTCATGTTGCTCAAGTGGAGTATGCATGGTGTAAGAATCATGGAGAAATGCCTAAGAAGTTTAGTTGGGGCCAGGTGATGGTGGGCTTTGTGTGCTAGGCTAAAGAGAATTTTTTTTAATTCCTCTAAAAACCTGAAAGTTAAATAAAGTTTTTTGGGTAAGGATGTGATAGTCACCTAGTTACATTAAAAATATATCTAATCTGGGGCAGCGCCTGTGGCTCATCAAGTAGGGTGCCAGCCCCATATACCAAAGGTGGCAGGTTCAAGCCCAGCCTTGGCTGAAAAAAATAGCTGGGCATTTTATAGCGGGCACTTATAGTCCCAGCTACTCGGGAGACTGAAGCAAGAGAATTGCCTAAGCCCAGGAGTTGGAGGTTGCTGTGCGCTATGTGATGCCACGGCACTCTACCAAGAGCGATAAAGTGAGACTCTGTCTCTACAAATATGTATATATATAGTCACATTATGGAGCAGGTATAGGATGGAATAGTAAGTATCAGCAGAGAAATCACTAAAGAGCTATTATGCTGCTGAGTCTACAGAGGATGGCCGCATCGTGCATTAATCTGAATAAGTGCCAATAGTCCAATTTCGATCAATGTAAACCAATACTCATAGTAAGTTTACCTTTCAATGGAGGAATATGTACAGCAAGGGAAAGAGACGTCTAAAAACTGATACTTAGTAATTTGAAAGTCATTAAAAAAAAAAGAATCAGAAGATAATGATGTAAGTGACCAAAGGAAAAGATATCTTTAAGGAAGAGAGAAAGCAGAAAACAATTTTAAAGACTGAGGAAGATCACATCAAGGTAGAACTAAAAAATAGTCATTACATTTCTTGAGTATGAGCATTTTTTTATTGGTAGTTGCTTTCCATTGCAATTTTTGATAACTGGTCAAAAGGAAGCCTAACTACAGAGGGTCTAATAATCAATAGGAAGAAAAGATTAGAGGCTGAAAGCAGAGGGAGAGCATCCTTTCAAAATGCTTTGAAGACATGGAGAGCAAAATGGTAGTGATTGACTAAGGGGCATCTAGACCTTAGGGAAGCAAATTCTTCACATGAAAAAGACATGGCAATGTGTTTAGGGGAAAATGAAAGACGATGGAAGGGGTGTTTAAAACAGAAAAAACATCATTTATTTTTAAACCTTTTGAAAGAGACAGAGATTCTCTGCATGTGTAGGCAGGGAATCAAAGCATTGGCAAAGGTTTATTTTGTATTAGAGGAGTGTCCCCAAAATAATATAAAGGAGACAGGGAAAGTACTTGCCTGTAGCAGATACTCAAAATTGGATTGTGAATAAATACTATAATATAAAGTTTGATGGTAATGGAAACTGAAAACTTTTTCCCCATTTTTTTTTGTGATGCTCAGATGTTAAAGATAATATGCTGAGAAAACCTATAGAGGCATAGTAACAAACTTCAAAACAGTCACAAATATTTGACGTAGTGCCTAAAGGGGACCTACAAATCAAGGTGTTTTAAAACAAACTAAAGGACCCCTGAAGATACACATGAAATTGGAAGCCTTACATTATATTAGGGATTATTAATACTGACTCTTTAATTTTCTCCAACATTATCAGCAACCTAAGGGAACAGACAGCAGTACAGAGAGCAGATAAGTACAGATCATTGCATTTAAAGGTGTTTTAAAGAAATTACCAAGGGTGTAGATCAATGACAATGGAAATGATTGGCAATAAAGAAGGAAATTACATGAGAATGGTACCTGTAAACTGGGAAGGAATTGAAGGCTTGGAAATGTTGAAGTTGGATAAAAGACGAGATAATACAATGAGCAGAAAGCAATATCGCGATAAAATACTGAAAACAGGAAGGTTTGGAATTTTAAGAATGTGGTGGTAGAAGAGTCATGAGAACATGAAGCAGCCCACAGGCATTTGTCCACCTCTGTGACACGTGGAGTACAGCCTCCATGATTGCCAACAGTTTCCTTTTCCACCGACCATAGAAACTTTACTACACGAAGTGAGTAGTGAAGGAGAGCGTGGGATTCTCCAGACTTTTCACGTTGTCCACATTCCTGCTGGTAATAGATGATTCTCAGTGGAATCCAGAGTATCTATCCCCAGGACTGGATGTAAGTATTACTTAGATTTAAGTTGATAGGGGAAATAAGTCTTCACCAGGATTTTTCCAAGTAGGTTTTGTGGACTTGCTATCCACAACTTCATCATTTCACCTTCTCTGAAACACCTGCACGTCTTCCACTTTGTGTTTTAGCATGAACCAACCAGTAAAGAAGAAGTGGGTGGGAAAGTATGAAAACTAAAGTAATCAAACCAGTACATTTGTGTTACAAAAGAAGTGCAGTTGAGAACCGGGCGGTGTACAAATATACTTAAATTAAGTAGATAGTCAAAAAGGAAAATATCTGATCTTGGAGTCAGTTACTTTGCTTCTCATTTTAGCTTTGCCAGGTTTACCTCGTCTGACTCTTGGTGGATTACCAGACATGTTGCGGTTTCAGTTTCTTTATTTTTAAAATCAGTGATTTTATTAGCTTATCCATAAGCCTCCTGTTTTTTCAGAAATTCTACAGCAGGTTATCAGTTTATTTAAAAAAAAAAATCAGGGTGGTACCTGTGGCTCAAAGGAGTAGGACGCTGGCCCCATATGCTGGAGGTGGTGGGTTCAAACCCAGCCTTGGCCAAAAGCTGCCAAAAAAAAAAAAAAATCAGTCACAGCTGATTTTATATGACTTTCTTAACTTTGTTGAGGACCCTGTAAATCTTGTCAGATCCATTTTAAAAACTATCACTTATTCATATTGTACCTAACTTCCACCATTTTGTAATTTCTCCTTGAAGTTTCTCAGTCTTTTTATTTCATATTTTGAAGCCATATTATTAGCAGTATAAAAATTTTAATTTATACAGCTATCTTTCTGGTGAATTGAATTTGTATCATTATTCATTGCCTCTCTTAATGGTTAGGAATGTCCTTTCCCTTAATGTCCACTTTGTGAGATAATTACATGGGACACTATATTATTATGTTTAGTATTAATTGAGTAATATTCTTTCGCTTAGTATGGTTGTAGTTGTTATCATTCAACTTGTTCCGACATCTTTGTTTTTCCATCTTAGAATCTAGTCTCTTTATGTTTATTATAGATTTGATAATTTGACATTGTTTCTGCACTTTGTGTTTGTTCTCTTCTTCAATATGCCATTTTTCTCCTTTCTTGCTTCTATTTAGAATTAACGCAGAATATTTTTCTTGCTGTTTCATTGATCATCTCCTCCCCTCCAACTTAGTTCCCACTTTTCTCCGTTCTATTGGTATGGAAGTTACGTACTCCATCTCCACTCTTTTAGTGGTTATCCTCAGAATATTAGCATACATATTGAACTTTCCATGTTCCTTGTTAAGGAATCTCTATTCTATCTCCTCAACCAATATAAGGACCTTAGAATGTTTTATCTTCAAAATACTTTTATTCCATAGTTTAATTCTAACAAAGTATAGTTTCATTATTTTATGTCATCAAGTTTTGTTTAGATCAACCTTGTGTTTGCCATTTTCTCTGATTACTATTTTTCTACTACTTTTAGTCCTTCCTTTTTAATTATTTTAACTTATTTTTCTTCATACTAATTATCAGTGTGTAATTAATGATTTTAACTTCTTCATGAAGCAAACACACCTTCAAGTTCCTTGGGAAGAACTGCTCACAGTAATCTCTCTCAAATTTTTTTTAATCTAATAAAAGTCTTTGCTTTACTCTTATTCTTGAAAGATAATTTTGCAATTCTATCTTGGAAGTTATATTTTCTTAGGATGTTGGAGATATTATTCCAACTTTCTAGCTTCCATTGTTGTTACTGCAAATTTAGATGATCTAACTCTGTTGTTCCCTTTTAATCCATCTTCGTTTTCCATCAGCTTTTATGCTGACTGGTAGCACAGTAAGGATGCCTTTTGATTTATCTTTCTTTGAATTGGTTGTGTTTCACATATGGTAATATTTTAGCTATCAAATATTAATTACCTATTGCACATTGCTTTTCTTCTATTCATTTTATTCCCTTTATATGGAATGCAAATTACATAAATGATATTTCCATTGATCATGTCTTGTAGCTTGTCTTTTGTATTTCTCTTTTTTTGTGTGTGCTGATATATGAATAGCTTCTTCAGTTCTATCTTCCTTTTCACTAATTCTCTCTCCACTTGTAACTAACATACTGATTAATTGCTCCAATAACTTTCTAAATTCAGTTTTTACATTTTTACTTCTATAATTTTCTTTTGTAATACTGCCTTGATATTTGTAATAATGTCTTCCCCATGAAACACATTTTTCTTGGCCATTGCCAGAATCCCAAAATGGGCAATGGACCCCTGGCTCCCACTTTTAATTCTACTCTATGTATCTTGTCTTTCTTTACCATTGTTTCTAACCCTAAATTGCTTCCATCAATCACTGCCAGTTTCCACAGGTCTCAGCAGACACTGCTCTCAGGGTGGGACCCTGATAGGATAAACTAATACAAACAGAGTAATAGTAAGTATAGCAATAGAAGACCTAAGCAATGTAATTGATAAGATAGACCTTATTATATTGAATTTATTACATTAAACTTTGTATTCTGCTAGAGAAAACAATCTCTTTTCAAATAGACATGAACTATTCACAAAAATGAACCATATATAAGTCTCACTCTGTTGCCCTGGCTAGTGCCATTTCCATAGCTCACAGCAACCTTAAACTCCTGGACTGAAGTGATCCTCCTGCCTTAGCCTCCAGGGTAGCTGGGACTCTGCACCACCACACACAGCTAATTTTTTCTGTTTTGGTAGAGACAAAATCTAGCTCTTGCTCAGGTTGGTCTCAAACAATCCTCCAGTTTGGGCCACCCAGAGTACTAGGATTATAGGAATGACCCACCCTTCCTGGCCAGGTCTCAAATCTTAATAAGTTCAATCAAGTGGAAATAACAAAAATCAGACATGAATACACACACAACACAATGCACACAGAACTATGAGAAAATAAACTTCTGTTGTTCAATACCACCCAGTCTATGGTATTTTGTTACAGCAGCATAAGTAAACTAATACTAGTAATGTTCAAAATGGGCGGGGCATGATGGCTCACGCCTGTAATCCTGCACTCTGGGAGGCCAACGTGGATCGATTGCTTGAACCTCACAGGTTCCAGACCAGCCTGAGCAAAAGCAAGACTCTGTCTCTATTAAAAATAGAAACACTGGGGCGCCATGATGGGTTGGGGGAGCGCGCCAGGCGCGCAGGGACTACGGACTGGGACTGTGGGGCTCGCCAGGAAGTCCCTTGGCTCTGGTGTGCGCAGCAGGGGCACCCGGCGGGGGAACTGGCAGCCCCAGCAAGGCCGGAGCCATGCAAGCACTCTCTCAGCCTGTCGGCCGCTTAGATAGTGGACCCGGCGCCCTGCCCTCTGCAGCCCTACCGGCACCTCATGCGGTGGGACAAGCCCGTTGGAACCTGGCTGCTGTATCTGCCGTGTATCTGGAACATTGCTTTGGCAGCTGAACCAGGCTGTTTTCCAGATTGGTACATGCTATCCCTCTTTGGCACTGGAGCTGTTCTGATGTGCAGAGCAGGCTGTACTATTAAAAAAAAAAATAGAAAAACTGAGGCAAGAGTTATCACTTGAGCCAGAGTTGGAGGTTGCTGTGAGCTGTGACGCCATTGCACTCTACCCAGGGCGACAGTTTAAAACTGTCTCAAAAAAAAAAAAAGTTCAGAATATTAAATAGGCTCCGAGTCCGCAGCACAGTTACCACACCAGCCATATACACACTGAGGCTGGCAGGTTCTAACCTGCAACCAAAAAATAGCCAGGTGTTGTGGCGGGCACCTGTAGTCCCAGCTACGTGGGAGGCTGAGGCAAGAGTTAAGTCCAAGAGTTGGAATTTGCTGTGAGTTGTGATGCCACAGCACTCCACCCAGGGCAACATAATAAGACTCTGTCTCAAAAAACAAACAAACAAACAAAGCATTAAATAAAGGATAGTTAGGGAACAGACTTTTAAGAGAGTGCCAAAATGTAGCCCACATTTTACTTGGTAATTGCAGAAAAATAATGCTCTTTTACAATTAGAGAGATCTGGTGGGTCACCACAGATCAAACTTAACATCACTACCAATAGAGCAATCTGACTTTAAGGGCCCCATAATGTTAAATTATATTAGCTATTATTATCTATGAAATATCTTGCCAAAACCATTTAATCCAAAAACTCTATTTTCCATCTATATGAATACAGGAAATAAAGAAACCAGAAGAAAATAAATACAGAATGTATGGTATTTTATGAAACAAATAGCCTGTCCTCCTCAGAAAATAAATCTTGTGGGGTGCAAAATAAATCTTGTGGGGTGACTCTTACAGATCAAAATAAATTTAGGATCCTTAACAACCAAACATAATGCATGAGACTTAATAGGATCCTGTTGGAAAAAGTACAGATCTAAAAGATGTTCTTAGACTAGATATTAAATGATAATAGGAAATTTGCCAGGGACCCATCCCAGGAGCAGGGTCCATTAAGACCTGTGGATCTGGCAGCAACCAAATGAAGAAATATAAAGTTAGAAATGATGAGAGATAAACAGATAAAACACCAAGAATAGAATTTTCAAAGGGAACACAGGGGACCACCTTCTATTTGAAGGATTCTGACGGTGGCCCCAAGTGTTCATTCCATTCAGCTTTTATTGAAGGCTATTTGCTCATTAGTCCAGAGGGTAAGGTGAGGACGGGAACAAAGACATCAGCAGTTTCTCTAAGTGAGCATATCAGCTCCTAGTGTTTCTATAATCATTAACCTAAAGGGTCTTAGCA
>CAUYON010205194.1:0-20764 GCA_963573935.1 Arctocebus calabarensis | reverse complement strand
ATCAATCAATTGCCAAAACACATAAACAGCCTAAATACCCACCAACCCTGGAATGGATTAAGAAGCTGTAGTATATGTACACTATGGAATACTATTCAGCCATTAAAAAGATGGAGACTTTACATCTTTTGTATTAACCTGGATGGAGGTGGAACACATTCTTATTAGTAAAGCATCACAAAAATGGAGAAGCAAGAATCCTATATACTCAATTCTAATATGAAGGTAATAGATGATCTAATATAAGGGAGGGGTAGTGGAATGGGGTATGGGCAGAGGGGAAGAGAGAGGGGGATGGGGGATTACAGTGTATGGTGCACCTCTTGGGGGAGGGACACAAGAGGGACTTTATCTAACAACCCCAAATTAGTGTAACCTAATTTTTTCTACCCTCAGTGAAAAAAAAAAAATCAACCATACAATTATATCTCTTAATTTTATGGGTTAAGAGCTTGGGCAAGGCTCTGTTGGGTAACACTTCTGCTCCATGAGGCATCCATCAAAGTCACTCAGCAGAACATGGCTGGTGGAGGGACTGGTCTGGAGGACCCAATGGCTTCACTCCCATGTCTGGCATCCTGGTCTCCCATGTCTGGTATCCTGGTGCAGGTGATTAGAATGCTGACTCAGCTGGACTTGTGGACTGAAGAGTCTACATGTGACCTTTCAGCATGACCATCTCAGGAGTCAGACTTCCACACTGTGGCCTGAAGCTCTCAGAAAGAGGATTCAAAGTTCCAGAAGGTACAAGCTCCCAGTTTCTTGGGAGCATCCCTGCCACACTAATCCATTGCTCATGAAGCCCACACAGATTCAATGACTGAGATATAAACCTGCCCCTGGATGGTGGGGCTGCCAAAGAAGTCACAGCCACCTTTAATCCTCTAGACAAAAAGGGGACCTCATGAAAAGGTGGCTGACTCCTGCCTTGTATTATCTCTGTCTCTTGGTGTTCTCATACCTATGTTGATGATCCCTAGATCAACCAGTTATCTCTGGATCAAGCAATGAAAAAACCATTTTCCTTGGGCCCCAGGTCTCACTGACCTGCAGTTTGCAATGAGGTCAATTAAATTGACTTTAATTTAGGTTTTCCACTGGCATATAATCTATACCTGTATAATGTTGACTCTTCACCCTAAGTCTCCCCAAGTTATTTCTCAGAGTTCTAGGGGATATCTCCAAGGGAGATATGTTCAAGATGGTATGCTCAGGAGTAAATTCAGGTTAGTTATGGGCCTCCTCACTCTTTATTAAGATTCTCAGGAGAGAGAACGTGTGTGCCATATTTACTTACTCAACAAGAGTTTACAAGAACAGTCCAGTGTACCCAGCCAAAGCCTCCAATCACCAGTCCATAGTCCTCTGGCTTTCCTAGCACCATGACTTTTGTATCCAAAGGTGCTACTCCAGGATACTATTCTGGGGAAGGTTGCTCACAACTCAGCCACATCCTTCTCCAGAACTTTTCTCTATAGCAGTGGTTCTCAACCCATGGGGGGACACCCACCAGAACAATATTAAAGGGCTGTGGCATTAGGAAGGTTGAGAATTACTGCTTTAGAGAAAGATTCCTCATGGACCCAGAGGTCTCTATCCTTGTGATTATGGTCAGGGGACTTTCCTTCATGAGCCAAAATTGTCCTGCTCAGCCTATTCTACAATTACCCTCCATTCCTTCCATCAGTCTGAGTATAGATATGACTCAGACCAGATGAGTCATGTAGCCCAATCTGACACTTTGGCCACCACCTAAAAAGCTGGCCATGGCTGTCCACTCAGAGAGTTTGCCTCTTAGGTAGGCAGTATAACATCGTTTAGAGTCAGGCACCTCTGGCTTTGAATCACAACTCTCCCACTCCTTGATTGTGCCACCCTCAAGAAGGTTTTTAAAGTTTCAGCCTTAATTTCCACATCTGTGAAATGAAGATAGGCCTATCTACCCAGTAGGGGAACAGTAAGACTTAAATTAAGATAAGACAATTTATTATAGAATCTGCCCCTCCTAAAAAAGTACTCAAAAAAAATGGTAGCTATCAATAAGATAAGGACAGCAGCAGGGGGTGGTTGTGTTATCAGACCAATTTACCCAGTTGGGACCCTGAGTCATTCCCTGGGTCTTGTACCACTAATCTGCGTCACACAGTTTGTTCCTAAAGCCCAGGCAGCTCTGTTTGCTCTTGCAGGCTCCATGTCATTCATTCATTAACTCATTCACACAATGCTGTTGAGTCACTCCTATGAGCTGTGCACTAAGATAAAGATGTGGCAGTGACGGACAGAGATGTGGTCTCTACCCTGATAGGTCCACTAGCTTCACCAGCTCATTTCATGTTCTGAATCAGGAGATGGCAGACTACTAGACTCACAAATATCAAAGCTGGCAGCCTGCTTTGGTTTCACTCTTCCATTCTCTCTCTTGCTCCCTCCTCTACCAGCTGCCTTGAGCCAACACCCCACAAATCACACCCAATCCCCTGTCCAGGCTTTGCCTCAGCCCATCCAGCCAGCACCCTGCACCCAGCAGCTCACTTCCTCCAACTTGGCTGCCATTTCTTACTAACCTCCCAAGCACATTGCACGCATCCTTTCATTCACACTCCTCCAGGGGGTAAATGCTTTGTGGCAGAGGAAAGTGAGGCTTCAAAGAGGCACACGACTTGCCCAGGTCAGCTAACAAGCAGCAAAGCCAGGGCTCAAACCCAGGTTTGCCTAGGAATTGAAGATGAGAGACAGTCATGACTAAAGCTACACAGAAAGTTAATGGACATTTCTCTCATTCTTTGAGATGGTCACATACCCTTTAGCATAATTTAATTTATGTGCATCTCCCTGTGGTGGGCATGGCAGTTAACTAGTAGGGAAGCAGCTATATTCACAAGTGGAGCAGAGGTGTGGGGTGGGCAGGAGGAGCCATGGAGCCCCCTTGGGTAGAGAGCCACAGTTACCTGGGTGCGCTCCTCTGACCCCTTGGGACCCGGCTGGCCTGTGCTCGCCTTCAATATCTCATTGTCCTTGAGCTTGTCTGGCTGGGTCTCTGCATTCTATGATGCTGCTCCCTGCCTAAGCCAATCGCCCGGGGGTGGAGCCTGCCTCCTGCCCTCTCCATCCCCCCAGCAGACATCGTCTGGGTACCCAAAGCTGGTGTCTGACTAGACAGCAATAGCCTTTTAATGTTTCTTGAATTAAAGTTAGGTTTTTACTCTCCCCCTCCCCCAGTTTATTTGGACGGAACAGAATGTCTTATTCTATAGCTCATGGAATTGCTACCTCCTTCGGCACCATTTGCAAAGAGTTCTAAAATTGAAAATTGTCATGGGTTAAAATTGTCCTCTTCCGCATTTTTTATTCTGTCTCAGAATGTGATGAAGAACAGATGTTTATTACAGGTAGAGACTGTTCATACCAACATAATATATACAGAATCACGAAGCCATTTTCATCCATCACAACAAAAATCATAGTTTTTCCAAATTGGTGTGGACAGATTCAGAGCAAGGGAGGGGTCCACTAAGGCGTCCTTGGGAATGACTGATCAAGCTGTGAAACTACCGGCTTCTTCGGATGAGCAGACAATCACAGAGGGAGGGGCTCAGAACATCAGCATGTCCTTCTCAGCTGTGCAATTACCAGCTCTGCAGCCTGGCCCAAGTGTCATGTCTCTGAGCTTCAGTTTTAATATCTGTAAAATGGTGACAAAAATGCAGACTGTCGGGTCTACTGGTTAGACTGAAAACAAAAACTTACATAAAACATGTAGCACAGTCAATAGTCCTATGTGAGTAATGTCACTCATGGGAAACACTAGATAATTGCTCTTTTTATGATCATAAAAGCAATGTAAAAAAAAAAAACATAGCCATCATCAGTTAATCAATCACATAAGTGGTTTATTCCCAGCAAAATCAGTGTTAGAAATAGCCCAGAATATCTAGGGTGAACTCTGTCTTCCTACCTCTGAATCACCCACTGGGAGGCCCACCACGTTTCCTCACTCTGACTCTGTGAGGCAAAGCGCAGGTACCAAAGCTCATCTTAGAGCCACTCACAGGATGAGCTGTGCTGGGGCTCTTACACACAGCAGCAGAGGGTTCCTTATCAGGGGTGCTCCTCACTCACCCTACGCATCCTCCCTTTATTTCCTCCCCCTTTTAAAGGTCTGAAAAGTTGGTTCATTCATGGTGTGGAATATTGGGACAATGTGAAACAACCACTTTGAAAGAGTTCATTATGTAAAACTCATTTGGTTACTGAGGTGGTTAATCTCATGTGTCATCTAGGCCAAGCGATGCCTAGATATTTGGTCAAACATTACTCTGGATGTTTCTATGAGGGTGTTTGGGATGAAATTAACATTTCAATCAGTAGACAGAGTAAAGTACATTGCCCTCCTTAAGGAAGGTGGCCTCATCCACTCAGATGAAGACCTGAACAGAACACAATGGTGAAGCCTCATCCCCAGGGGGAAGAGAATTCTTCCCAACAGCAACCTTCAAACTAAGGTCATTTTTTCCCTGACTTTGGAATTGAACTGAAACACTGGCCTTCACACCATCAGCTCCTCCAGGTTGCCAACGCACCCTGCAGACCCTGGGGCTTACAGCCTCCGTAATCATGTTAGATAATTCCTTCAAATGAATCTCTTTACACACACACACATATCCTATTGCTTCTGATTTTCTGAAGAACCCCAACTAATACAGTTCCTATTTATTGTTCTTGTCTTTTTATTAAAATCGGTACCTGAGTACCTTCTAGGCAGTAGCAGGCTCACAGTGAGAGGCAGTTAGCTAAGCTAAGATGCAGGTTCCTTATGAGATGTGTGCATGGCCAGGCTTTGTCCCTCCTCAAGCTGCCCTTCATCCCTAGCTGGTCAGACTAATGATGTCTGGCTGAAGCATCACAGATAAAGAAGACAAAGTGACCAGCCCAGCTTTCCCCTGTGGTGCACCCAGAGGAAGAAAAATAGTGTTCTCAGGGAGCTCAGCAGCTGGTCAACCCGTGAGACATCAAGAGAAGATAACCTTGAAACTATGTCCTTTCAGCCTGGGAAGGAAGGACGTTGGCCGGACTGCACCTAGGCACCTTGTAGCAGCGACTGTTCACTAGCTATGCCAATAGCAGGGTGATGGGAATGGATGAAAGTGGGGAGAAACCGCATAGAGCCAGCACACCACTGCTGGGGATTGCTCTGGCTCCCTGTAGCTTTTCCTTCCCTCAGTCACGCATTCTCATATTCACTCAACAAATGGTTATTGAGCCCCCCTGACAGCAGCTCCAAACACTGACTCTATGCTTATGTGGGTCACACCAGTGTTAGAGAGACAAAGCCACAGAGAGGGGCCATCCGGACAACTGGCAGCATAGGCTGAGAACAGAGAGTGAGCTGTGTGCAAGGTTATCTAGAGGAGGAAAAGAACATGCCCTAGGAAGACCTCGGTGAGATGAGCCAGCCAACCAGAGTGACCCCCTGGAGCACCTCCTGGATTTGTGAAGAAGGAGCGGGGGAGGGGGCAGGTTGACCAGGAACAGGGAACACTGGTGCCGCGAGGCTGGGAGTAGGGGTCACTGTTTCTCTCACTGGTGAATAGTAAAAAGTAGTCAGGCCAAGCATTTGGAGCCAAAAGTGGGAAGGCCTGCAACACACACAGGGCTGTGCAGACCTAGTCATGATATAAGACTCTCTGGAAACACTGATTTTTTTTTTTTAATATGTCCTAAGAGCTGCATTTCAGAAAAATCAGTCTGATGAGAGACAAATGTTAACCTAATTTTTATATTTTTCTGCTCTTCCTTTAAAATTATTTCTTTCTGTTTCTCTGCAAAGGTCCAGATGTTGAACATGAATGGCTCTTTTGTGTTTGAGACAGAGTCTCACTCTGTTGCCCAGGATAGAGGGCCACATAGCCTCGGACTAGCACACAGCAACCTCAAACTCTGAGGCTCAAGTACTCCTGGGGCCTCAGTCTCCACCCACCACAATGCCTGGATAATTTTTCCCATTTTTTATTACTTAAAGATGACATTTTTTTTTTATTTTAGGTTAATGTGAGGGTGCAAGCAACCAAGTCAAAATATTTGAATTTACATAGAGTCCCTCTTATAATTGTGCCTTACAAAAGGTGTGCCATACACCCCTGCCCTGTGCCCATTAAGTGGGAACACCCCACAACCCTTCTCCCTTCTCTGCCCTCCTTCTTCCCCCTTCCCCCCAACTTGAATTAAATTGAGTTTTTCTCCTATGTGGGCATGAATTAGGTCATCTATTGGCTTCATAGTAGTATTGAGTACATTGGATATTTGCTTTTCCATTCTTGTGATTCTTTACTGAAAACAATGTATTTCAAATCCATCCAGGTTAACACAAAAGACGTGAAGTCATCATCTCGTCATCTTTTTTATGGTTTAATAGTATCCATGGTATACATATACCTCATTTTGTTAATCTATTCCTGAATTGATGGGCATATAGGCTGTTTCTACATGTTGGGGATCATAAATTGAGCTGCAACAAACAATCTTGTGCAAATGTCCTTATGACAAAATGATTTCTTTTCTTCTGTGTGGATGCTTAGTAGTGGGATTATGGGGTCAAATGGAGGGGTCTAATTTGAGCTCTTTGAGGATTCTCCATACTTCTTTTCAAAGAGGCTGTATTAGTTTGAAGTCCCACCAATAGTGTAAAAGTGTTTCTCTCTCTCCACACGGGGGCTCTGTGATGTGGGCTAATCTTACTGGAGGTAGGTGATATCTCAGGGTGTTTTTGATTTGTATTTCTCTTCTGGTTAAAGATAATGAAAATGTTTTCATATGTTTGTCAGCCATTCATTCGTCCTCCTCAGCGAAGTTTCTGTCCATATCTATTGCTCAATGATAGATGGAATTGTTAGCCTTTTTTGTGTGTTGTTGTTGTTTATTAATTTGAGTTCCCTATAGATCCTACTTATCAACCCTTTGTCAGATTTGTAACATACAAATATCTTTTCCCATTCTGAAGGTTGTCTATTTGCTTTGATTGTTGTGTCTTTAACTGTGCAGAAGCTTTTTGGTTTAGTTAAGTCCCATTTGTTAATTTTTATTGTTTGGAACTTCCATGGAAGTCTTCATAAAATCTTTCCCCAGGCCAACATCATCAAGAACTTTTCCTACATTTTCATCTACTATTTTTATCATTTCATGCCTTATATTTAAATCTTTTATCCATCTTGAATCAATTTTTGTAAGTGGTGAAAGATACAGGTCCAGTTTCAGTCTTTTACATGTGGTTATACAGTTCTCCCAGCACCTTTTATTGAATAGAGATTCTTTTCCCCAGTGTATGATTTTGTTTGGTTTGTCAAAGATCAGATGGCTGTAAGAGACAGTTTTTATCTCTTGGTTTTCTGTTCAGTTTCAAATGTTTATGTCTTCATTTTTGTGCCAATATTATGCTGTTTTGATCACTGTGGACTTGAAATATAGCCTAAAGTATGGTAGGGAGATACCTCCAGCTTTTTTTTTTTATTACTAAGCATTGCCTTTGCTATACAAGTTTTTTCTGGTTCCACATGAAACAAACAACTATTTTTTTCCAAATCTTCAAAGTATGATGTTTGTATTTTGGTATTTTAATGGGGAAAATTGAATCTATAGATCGCTTTGCGAAGGATAGACATTTTAATGATGTTACTTCTTCCCAGCCAGGAGCATGGCATTTTTTTTCTAATTTTTTTTTTTTTTTTTTTTTTAGAGACAGGTCGCACACTTGCTCAGGCTGGTCTTTAACTCCTGAGCCTCCTCTGCCTCTCAGAGTGTGGTAATTACAGGCATGAGACACCATGTTGGTGACTGACTGTTAAAAGTGGCAAAAAAAAAAAAAGGAGACAATGGGCTCTTCTTTCCTCTTCTGTGGCAGAGTCTCAGGTTTACATTTTCTCTCTCGCACTTAATGGGAATTGAATCAGATGAGTAGCTGTGACTCAGTGATGTGCCCTCTGGGTCTCTGTCTCAACACAGTGCTGAGCCGTCTGCCTAGGCACCTGGCAACTTCTCTGTAGGCTTCCCTTGTGTTTCCTGTAGCATCAGAGATGGGCCTTAGGACCACAGGACATTAGCACTTGAAGACATTTCCTCTTGTTCTACGTGGGTGGGAAATGAGAAGGAATGTGAGCAGGACCATCAACTAAGTACGTGACAGACCCAAAGCAAGAATCTGGGACAGCTGGTTTCAGTCTAGTGTTACTCTCACACCTGGAAACCAATGAGTGAAAGAGATAAGATGAAAGCTTCATGCCAGGAGGCGGCCTGGAACACACACTGTGCTGCACAGAACTAGCTGGACTTGCACCGTCAATACCAGACAAGCACAAAGCAAGGGTGTCTCTGACCACAGCCCCATCCCTACAGCCTCCTGGCCCACATGAAGGGTTGAGACTAACATCATGGCAAAGCTACTCCTCTCTTCTGTAAATCTTCCAAGCTGCTACAAAGCATCATCTGTCCCGTCAGAACAGATTACAAGTGATTTTGTAAAGGCTTCATGAATTGTAGAATTCTTCAGGTTCAAGGAATTATGGTTGCCTCTTAATACATATACCCCCAAATACTTAAAAATTCCTAATCACAGGCCAGGCACTGTGGCTCCTGCCTGTAATCCTAGCACTCTGGTAGGCCAAGGGGGTGGATTGCCTGAGGTCAGCAGTTCAAGACCAGCTTAAGCAAAAGGGAGACCCCCATCTCTAAAAATAGCAGGGCATTATGGACAACACATGTAGTCCCAGCTCCTTGGAAGGAAGGAAGCGAGCGGATCACTCGAGCCCAAGACTTTGATGTTATTGTGAGCTATAACTCCACGACACTCTACTGAGGGTGACAAAGTGAGACACTGTCTCAAAAAAAAAAAATTCCTAATCATGCCAGAATCATGAATCTGAGAATTGTGAGAAATTTCAGACCCTATGTAATTCAAATTCTCATTTTATACATGGAAAAACTGAGGCCTGGGAAAGTTAAAAGACTTGCCCAGACTGGTCTTCGCACCACTGGTTTAGACTGAGGCAGGCTCTCAAGGTCAGATACACCCAGGTCAGGCAGGTCATGGAGTAAGCTGAGGCTGGGGGAGGGAACACAGCACAGTGATGGGGCTAGGGGGTGGGGAGGGAACAAAGCACAGTGACAGGGTTGGGGGTGCACCAGGAGCAGCCCCCATGCGGCTCCAGAAACTATTGCCATGGGGGAAATACTGGCTCAGAGCTATCAGAGATTCTTTTTTCAAAAGAAGCTGAAGATCAGAAGTTTAAGTGAAATCACTTCGTTTTAAAAGGTCAGTAATTGAGTCAAGATGTTTAAACATTCTCCAGGCCAAAAACATAGGCAGGGCTCTGCACTGCGACCTGTGGCCCAAATGATGGGAAGCTTAGTGTTTCAAATCACTGTCCCTACCTCTGTGTGTCTCTTTAAGCCTGTTTGATGTTGAACTAGAATAAAAAGGTCCTGTGAGCTCCCCAGCCCTCTTCATTAAAGCCAGCTGCCCTAGAGATAGGTAACTCTGCCCTCCATGAGTGAATCATTTTGGCTCCATAAAGACTTCCTCAGATTAGCTTCAGCTTTCACTGTTGTATAATCTTAAATGACCTTGACACAAGTACCGAGCCATAACAGAATGTGAAGGGCCAACCCCAGCTTCAATACTCGGGTATCAGGGCCAGGTGTTTTCAAAGCAGCAGCTGCAGGACTGTCACCTGGCTGGAGCAAGCTATAAAAATCTAAAGACATGGAAAGACCATCCCTTTACCTTTATCCCCCAACCCACCACTGAAAGTTAACAAGACCTCTTTGAAATTATGTTCCAGATAGAAAAGTAATTGAAACAGGAAAACATGGCCTCATCAGGTTCCTTTTCTAGTCTCAGCGAGAACACACCTGAGGCTGTGAAATCCCTGAGTGTGCAGCTGACATGGGATGCATCTTATCCTGACATTTTGACTGACAAAATCCCCATTCCTTATTTGGAAAAATCACAGGAAGCAAGAGTTCTTTATATGAAAACTTGACATCTTGGATAAAAGGCATTGTGAACAGTTTTCACACTCCAGCCTTATGGATCTGAACCTGCTGGATTCTCAGAGGTGCTTTTTAACAGTCTCATCCTGGGGCAGAATCCTCAGGTTGACACAAGGCCCGGCTAAGTCTACAGACATTCTGAGTTCTAAGATGATTCTGATACCCAACCTCCAACCTTACCCACACTGTTTGAAACACCCTTCAAAGACTAACACAAACAAAACTTAAAATACAGTAAAGTCAAAATAGCCTTTTCTGGCTGGGTGTGGTGGCTCCGGCCTGTAATTCCAGCACTTTGAGAAGCCAAGGTGAGTGAATCACTTGAAGCCAGGAGTTCAAGACCAGCCTGGAAAAAATAATGAGACTGTCTCTACAAAAAAATTTTAAATTGGCTGGGCATGGTGGTGCATACCCATAGTCCCAGCTACTCTGGTGGCTGAGGTGGGAGAATTCACTTAAGCCCAGGAGTCTGAAGCCATAGTGACTTATGGTTGTGCCACTACACTCTTGCCTGGGCAACAGAGTTGGACCCTGTCTCTAAGATGATAAGGAGTAGAAGGAGGAGGCGGTGAGGGGGAGGAGGAGGAGGACGAGAAGGAGGGGGAAAATGAGGAGGATGAGAAGGGGGAGAAAGAGGAGAAGGAGGAGGAGAAAAGGAGAAGGAAGAGAAGGAGGAGAAGGAGGAGAGGAGGAGGAGAAGGAGGAGGAGAAGAAATAGCTTTTTCCCCAACTTCTATTATTGAAAAACTCTAGATGAGGAAATGAAAGCAGAACTAACTGCCTTAATTTTTTTGAGAGTCTCAAAGTTCACAAAAGTTGGCCCTGCAGAACAGGAACTAGACGGGGAAAGTAAGTCTTGGCCACCTTGTGAAGGAGGATGCACTCCGCGAGAGCTCCCTCAGAGATCATCTAATTCAATGACCTTCATCTACTTTATACAGTTGACCTTTGAACAACATGAGTTGGAACCCTGTGGATCCACTTACACGAGAATTTTTTCTTCCACCTGTGCCTCCCTGAGACAGCAAGATGAAGCCCTCCCCCCACCCCCTGTCAGCTTACACAGCATCTTTAAGTTGATACACTTCTACTTAACGAATAATAAATATATTTCTCTTCCTTGTGATTGTTTAATAACCTTTTCTTTCCAGTAGCTTACTTTATATAAGAAGACAATGCTTAGTGTATAGTGTATATAAAATACAAAATATGTGTTAATCAACTGCTCATGCTATCCAAAAGACTTCTGGTCAACAGTTGGCTATTAGTAGGTAAGTTTGGGGGAAGGGAAAAGTTACACCCAGTTTTGACTGCACAGGTCAGTCTCCCACGTCCTGCATCGTTCAAAGGCCCACTGTAAATGGAGAAACCGAGGTCCTGGTCATAGTAGCACAGTGTGAAGTGTAGCCCCCAAGTTTCAAATACATCATGCTGCTTCTCCATTTCAACTGTCTGTCAGTAAAACGCCCACCCACCTCTGGTTTCAAAGATCCCAAATAAGTAAAAGAAAGTACATTATGTAGGCTTTCCATAGGAAAACCAGATTCTATTTTTTGAACTACAGAGCTGATGCTGAGTCAATTTGCATACATTTCAAAAAACTTACCTAGGAGGTTTTAGGAGACTGGCAAGATAAATTATGTACCCTTGGGAAAATAAGGCAGTGCGTGTTCTAATTAATTAAGTATGCAAAACACAACCAGTATTGGACCTGAGACAAAGGAAAGAACTTGGAGAATTCAGGGGAAAAATTCATAAATTAGCTCCCAAAGAAATGAATTAATTGCTTCTGCTTTTTGCACACCCTCCCACCATTTTGTTCTGCAAATATGTTACAAGTCTTTGTTTTCCTTCAGCTTTCAGCTCTGTCTTTGAAATTCCCTACAGAAGCTTTTGCAACAAGGAGTGTCCCTCCCAGGGCTGAATGCTCACGTCTGTGGACAAGGCCAGACCTTCCTCTAGTATGTCCAATTCATGGATAATTAGTCTGAACTAAAGACATAATCTGCTCAGGATAATTGACTCTTTATGAAGTAGTCTTTTTAAAAATTTAAAGAAAGATGTCTCCTTTAGATTTCATGTGATTTGCATGTGACTTGATTATTTCTTAAATCAAATGGAAATCATAGGAGGTCTAATCCCCTCATAGATTGGGTGAGTCACCGTGGGTAATGCTGATGGCGGAGGAGGAAGAAGCAAGACAAATTCCATGAGCACAGTACTGTATTTTTACCCAAAGCATGAAATTTAAATAAAATTATTCTAAACCTTCCTGGGAATTAGAGTTACTCAAACCCAGCAGGGCCTCTATCCCTGGCTCAGGAAGTGTCTAAGGTTCTCCACCAGCCAGCGAGCCATCCCAGGGTCCCCTGTGATTTCAATTACTGCTTAGGAATCCAGGATGTGAAACTAAAATTAAAAAGCATGATTGTATTTCAGTCTAGCAAATATTGATAAGCATGTCCAGCATATAATGTCAGTCCAGAAAATATCTAGTTGGATATTTTATATGTTTATAAAGTACAAAGTATTAATTGCTATGAACTTTCTGGAAAGCTAATCAGTAATATGTTTAAACACTGACCCAGTCATTTCATTTCCAGAGTTGACTCTAGGGAACTGGTCAGCAATACTGAAAAGATCCTCTGTAAGAAAGTTTTATCAGTGTGGTTTACACCAATGAAAAACTTAAAAAAACTGAACGTCCAATATTAGAGAATTATTTAAATAAATAATGTGTCTACAAAAGGTGAAATAATACATGAAGTCACTTAAAATGGTATTTATAATGTTATTAAAGACATGGAGGAAATGCTCCTAATAAGAGTAATCAAGTCTGCCTATTTTTTTTTTTAGTATAGAGAAAATTGTGTTTTCACAATTTGTTAGTGCTCTTTATTACATATTGCTTTCATAATATAAAAGATTTTTATATGAATGATTCACATAGTACTTCATAGACATAAAGTGCTATTTAATCACATTGGATTTTTAAAGTAAGCCTGGGTTCTTGTTACCAAACCAAGAGATTCGAAAAGTGGGTTGTGTCAGTTGTTAATAATGGTTTTCAGAAAGTCACACAACCTGTGGAGCCTCTGGTTTTAGCCTCTGGTTCTAGCATCAGCTTTACATTTGATGGGTCTCGTTTTAAAATATACAAGAGGAAGCTGCTGTAAAGTTAGGCCCATAAAAAAGTCATTTGTTCCGGCCTCCATTCAAGTCCAGCACAGCCCTCGCTGACTATTAAGGTAACTGTTTGGAAAGAACATATTCCCCTCTCTGGTAATCAAAATGCGTCTTCCTCTCCATCTGCCTCAAAATGAGAAGTCATAATCTTCTTTTTATGACATCTCCATAAAAGACATCAATAGAACAAACAAACAAAAAAAAAAAACAGCAGCTCCTGGTAATAATAGTGTTTGTTATGGAAATTGTAAAATGTTTTCCCATATAGGTACAATCCACTTTAATTAAGCCTTGTCAAAGAATACATTTTCAAATCATCTAAATCAGATATTGCACAGCCATGAACTTGCTGTCATGGAAAAAAAAATGTACCTTGGGGAGTAAGCCTGGGGCTGAGTCAATTTTCTTATTAGGATCCTGCGTGACTCAGGACATTTGTAATGGAAGCTAAGCCAAGCCTCTGGCTTCAAGTTCCAGCCTGGCAGTCCAAGACTGAGGGCTTTTCGTGCTTTAGAATGTGGGGACTGATGGGCTGGGAGACTGTGCCACGCTTCCATCAGCCGCTGAACCCTGTGGTTCTAAAAGGCTCACATCAGCCCCTCAGATTCCAGGTGCCAGGTTCTCCAGGAAGCTTCCAGAAGGAGGGGGATGAGGCAATTTGGACCTGGCCAAATTCTGAGAAGGAAACCATAACTTTCTTTTTATGTCACTTAACCCTTTTATAAAGTGACATGCATGCCACATAATTTTTTAAAATTACAAAAATGTGTGTTAAAATACAATCTCTACAGCCTTTGCCACTCCCTCCCACTTAGGTAAGCAATGGAGAGAGTCAGTACAGGCAGTCCCCAAGTTACAAACATCCGACTCACGTACAACTCGCACTTACTAATGGGGAATATGACAGGTAATAGGTAAATGTACCTGTTCTAACTTACAAATTCAACTTAATAAATAAACCTACAGAACCCTGGGGACTGCCTTATGTGTTTTTCCTCCATAAAACATGTCTAGGAGGTGCCCTGCTAATTTTTATTGAAGAAGGGCTTTTTGTGCGCATCACTCCATGACTTTTCTCAGCCCTCCAGGTCCATAGCTAGAGATGCATGAACCCAGCATTTCAATCAGTTAGCTCTGATTCTGTAGGAGCACCTTCTGCCTCCCACCATGAGGTAGAGGCATGGACCTTCCCTCATGGGCATTAAGCAGCCCCATACCTCCTGGCTGAATATGTCCTATTGTCCACTTGGGGGTCTTTATGGCCACTTTCCCCAGGCCCTCACATGGGAGCTCAATCTCCTCCTGAAAGCTGGACTCCTTAGCGAGAGGTTGGTTCTTCCTGTCTGACAGCTGCTTTCCATCCCCACCACCATCAGAGGGCAGAAAAAACACAGCATCTGACAGTGTGTTCTGGTCAGACTGTGCCAGGCTGCTCACACCTGTCCTGGAGGAGGAAGGGTGGGTGACTAACCATCCCACCCTTGCTCCTCCAGCCTGGGAGCTACCCTAGTCCAGACACTATCTCCCATTGGGGCATCCCAGATCTTAGCCTGAGGCAAAGGGCAGGGTGGTAAGAGCCCTATCAAGACCCACGTTTGGGGGCCTGCATTGAAATGTCTCAGGTCTGCCAACCCAGCCTTTCCTGAGAAACTTTGCTCAAGAAAAACAATAACTCAGCTCAGACACAAGCCTGAATAATTGCTCATCAACCCAAGGGTTTTCCAAGCCCTGAGTTCATTTCTGTGCTTTTTCCAGACCAGATGGCTGGCCCTTTAAGACCAGATGCAATGTTGCTCCCCCATTTACCAACTGGTCAAACAGAGACAAAGACAAATTAGGTTATTAACTGCCCTTCCTGCTGTGACTCAGGGCCACAGCTGACCTCAAGACCCAGACTCTCTGGGCTCACAATGCCATCATTAGTGACTCTCAATGAAGCCATTCTGTGAGTTGCAAAAGCTCTCTGCAAAGTAAATAAAAAACAAGAAAACACAGCAAGACTTTTTGTGTTGCTGAATGCTCAGAAATTGCCCTTTATTAGACAAGCCCTCCTCCCTAGGCTTTCCAACTCTCTTTATGCGATCTCCCCCAAAGTCTCTTCTCCTTCATCCACAATATAAACTGTTTTTCTGTCACCTGCAGACAGGGAGGTAGCATGACACCAGATACCTGTGACATCCAGGAGCAAGTGACAGAGCTGGAAGGTGAGAGGAGACAGCCTCAGAATCTGTGATTCAGTCTAGAGGTTGTTCGCTAAGTCTTGGTTCTGTTTTTTGTAAGTGATCAGTCACTTCATCCACAGCAAAAACTTGTTCTTTATGACCTGCCTAGTGTCTATTTACTGCTGTGCCAATACAGTGAAAAACAACAAAGTTATCAGAGAGAGCAAGACACGAGCTTAAAATACTAGACAGGAAAGGGGAGGAAGCAAGTTGCCAAACTGAGCAAAGTCTAACTCCCGGGCAACCCTGGAAACAAACGTAGAGTTACCCCACCGGAGCAGGGGAGGGAGCAGAAGTGTTATAGGGCACCTCAAGTGGCCACTGGGTAAGAGTCCCTGAGGGTAGGAGGATTGTTAATTCTCTGGCACTTCCTGGCAGCCCTGAAAACATCCTAAGTCAGAAGAGCAGCTGCTAGGGGGGTGGGAGGAAAAGAAGGCTTTGTGTACAGGTCACTAAATAGACCATGAGGGGCAGCTCCAGCATAGGCCTCCTACCCCCGTCATAGGGGAAGATGGGTGGGAAAAGCTTAGAAAGTCAGGAGGAATAAATACTAATCATTCTACATAACAGGTGTCAGCAAACTTTTTCTACACAAACCCAATGTCTTGGTTCATTCATGCTGCTAAAACAAAGCACCACAGACTAGATGGATTAAAAACAGAAATTTCGAGGCAAGATGGCCGACTAGAGCCAGCTTTCCGCAGAGGCTCCTGTCCAGAAGGAGAGTTAAAGGACAGAAGTTTAGCAAGCAAGCCGATGGCTTGGATCTGAGTAAAGAGAGAAGGTTGAAGAATGGATATCAACCCTGCTGAGGCAAGCTGCTACCCCAAGGATACAAAGGGTATAAAATCCATCACCAAGTGGAAGGGAGTCCCCTCCCCCATGAGAACAGCTCACAGAATATTCCATACAAACAAATGAGGGGACTTCAAATATCTTCCCATTTTATCCCACGGGAGAGACCTTCTAAAAACAGGAACTCCTTCTCCTACTGGGGTGCCATGGCACTCTCCTGCCAGGCATAAAACTGTATAAAACTATATATATTCTCTACCTCCAATTTTGAACTCCCAGCACTCCCCTCTACTCTCACCCTGAGGTCTGGAAGCCTCTATCCGATGGAGTCCAGATTCTTGGGCATTTTTTTGAGGGGTGTGGATGGGGCATGGGCTGTTGCTGATCTGTGCTGATTCTCTGGCACAGGAGAAAGAAGAGGGTGGTCAACTGAAAGGGAACCATACAAGAGAGATGGTGCCCCGAGGCACAGAGCAGAAGCCATAGCAGTGGGAACAATAGGGCTCACATCAGTGGGGATATTTTGAAAGGACAACTCCAGTCTCTCTGGGCAACCAGAGGAAGGTGGGCATCTTCTCCAGTAGCAGCCACTGGTGGAACAGATCTGGGATGGAAATGCAGGTCCTGTGAGTAAAGGGTATGTCTGAGGCAATACCAGCCTGGGCGGAGCTGGGGGCTAGAATACCTGCACCTTGCCAGAGACAGCAGGTTCCCAGGGCAGGACTGACCCAGAGGACTGCTTCATTGAGCCTCACACACCAGGCCTTCAGGGGATCAAAGCTGAGATAAAGGCAGGCAGGCAGTGGCTGGAACTGACAGCAAAATGCCTGTTCTGTCCGTGTGTGCCATAACAGGAGCTGCAGCCAAGACTGGGCAGTGGCATAGACAGGGCAGAGTTGCTCAAACAGCATCTGAGCCACAGGGGACTATAGCCAGGACAGAAAAATTCTGTAGAGTTGTTCTGTTCTGTCAGCAACAACAATCAGGGGCAGGGCTAGAACTGAGTGAACCACCCCAGCCCCCATTAAGCACCTGAGGTTGTCAGGCCTCACCTCCCCCTGCCGGATAGTGGCAGAGAGTGGTGACCTAGCTGAGGAAACATATATTTCCCTGTGACTCAGGCAGGCACAAACCCCTGGAGCATCTGCTCATTGGAGGGAAATGGATCACAGCCCTGAAGGGTTACCAGTGACTGTGTGTGATGGAGGCGCAAGGTAGGGAATGAGGCATCAACCTTCCCAGACTAATTTATTTGCTGAGTGGGTCCTTCCAACCTCACAGAACACTGGAGTGAGTCATACTTGAGCTGCCAGCAGCTATCTAGTTGCTGGAGACCTTTTGAACTGTCCCACCTGAGACTGGTGCTCACTGAGACAATTGATTTGGACTTCTTGAACTGGGCCAATCACCTGAGGACTATCCAAAGTGGTACCCTGGGTGTGTAGTTGAGGGAAGGTTTGATTTTCCTTTTCTAATGTTGCCTGTTGGGGGCAGGGTGACTTAATTGCTGATATTTCTCCACAGCTGAGACTTCAACCCAGAGTAACTGATTCACTAGGGTAAGACAGAGACCAACTGAAAGTAAGACAGAGCCACTTAGCCCCACCACACCAAGAAGGTCCCCAGTTTCTCAGGCCATAGCACTATATGGGTCCTTGGCAAAGCCCTAGGGGAAAAGGTACAGACACCAGTCCCAGCATTTGGGCAAAGGACTGGCTCCCATTCATAAACAGATGGCTGAGATGTCAGAAACCAAATTCAGAATTTGGATTGCAAATAAGATCAATAAAATAGAGGAAACGTTGGAACTAGAAATTCAAGGAACATTTCAAAAGTTATCTCAAGAATTCCAAGGAATTCAAAGACAAAATCACCAAAGATTTTGACACATCAAGACAAGAATTTGCAGCCCTCAAAAATCTGAGAAATACAGTAGAATCCCTCACTAATAGAATGGAGCAAGCAGAAGAAAGGATTTCTGACATTGAAGATAAAGCTTTTGAACATTCCCAAACTCTCAAATAGGAAGAGAAATGGAGAGCAAAAAGAGATCATTCTCTCAGAGACCTCTGGAATAAATTCGAAGACGACCAATTTTCCCTTTATAGGGATCCCTGAAAGTGATGAAGTGGCTTTGCAAGGCACAGAGGCTCTTCTTCATGAGATTATGAAAGAGAACTTTCCAGACATGCCAAAAGATTCTGAAATTCAGATAGCAGACAGTTTCAGAACCCCAGCATGACTCAACCCAAATAAGACATCCCCCAGGCACATCATAATTAACTTTACTAAAGTTAATATGAAGGAGAAATTTCTGAAAGCAGCCAGACATAAGAAAACCATAACCTACAAGGGAAAGACTATTAGAATAACTGCAGATCTCTCTGCTGAAACCTTTCAAGCTAGAAAAGTGTGGTCGTCAACTTTTAATCTCTTAAAATAAAATAACTTTCAACCTAGAATCCTGTATCTAGCAAAACTGAGTTTCATTTATGATGGAGAAATTAAATAATTTAATTACATTCACATGTTGAAGAAATTTACCATAACTAAACCAGCTCTCTAGGATATGCTCAGACCTATCCTCCATAAGGACCAGAGCAATCCTCCACCACAAAAGTAAAGTCACTCAGAAACTTTTGATCAAATGCCAACTTTCACAGTGGCAAAAGGATTAAGAACATTCACTGGACTTTTGAAAAACTCAATACTCAAAAGTCTACCAGGCTTATCAATATGCTTAATTAATGTGATGGCTTAAATTGTCCTCTAAATAGGCACATGTTGGCTGACTGACAAAAACTCAGGCCAGATAGCTGCTGCATACAAGAATCCCATCTTGGGGGAGGGGCAAGATGGCCGACTGGAAGCAGCTTCCGTCGGAGGCTCCTGTCAAAAAGGAAAGATAACCTCCAGAAACTGCCCAATTGAGTTGAAGACTGGGAGCCCAGATGATAGAGAGAAGTGAGACCTGCAGGTCACCTCTGAGGCAAGCTGTGACTTCAAGAAACTAAGCTTCAGGCAGAAAAACTGAACTAAAGCTTTCTGCCATTCTGAACTTCCAGGACACCCTTCCCCCTTACCTGATGCACCAGAAGCTTGACCTCTGCTGAAACTGAGGGAGGAGGACTTGAGCAGCGCCCACCCTCCCTATCTGCTGGACCAGGTGGCCCACCAGGTAAGAGACTCCGGGGCCCCAATGAGCCCCACCAGACTCAAGGCCAGGGATGCCACTGGGACCCCAAAGTGGCTCCTATCCATGCCCCACTGGGACTCAGCCCTGCCACCTACAGCAGCCAGGAACTCCGCCAAGCCTAGGCCTGCCACCAGCAGCGGCCAGGAAGTCCACCACGTCTCCTATGTGGTGCTGATTTGTGCCCTGCCTGGCCTCGGCTCACAGCCCACTGGGACCTCCACCCGACTCTGATAGTGCCCCAGGCCCACCACCCACAGCGGCCAGGAACTCCACTCCACCGGGACACCCGTGCAGCCCCAACTGGCACCACGCAGGACATTGGTCTGCGGCCAGCAGTGGCCAGGAAGTCCGCAGGGACTCCTGCACAGTGCGGATCTGTGCTTCACCTGGCCTCAGCCCTCACGCTGAGACCCCTGGCCCGGCTCCCATCTGTGCCCCAGCTCTGCAGCCCACAGCAGCTAAGAACTCTACTCCACCAGGACTCACGTGCAGCCCAATTGGCACCCCGCTGGGCCTTGGCCCACCACCAGCAGTGGCCAGGAAGTGTGTCAGGACTCCCTGCAGTGCTCATCTGTGCCCCACCCGGTCTCAGCCTGCCACCTGCCAGGACCCCCGCACGGCTCTGATCCGTGCCCTCCGGGACTCGGCCCTCAGCATGCAGCAGCCAGGAACCCCACCAGGCCTCAGCTGGCTGTGTGGCCTACTGTGGCCAGGGACTCTGCTGGGACCCCCAGGCCGGACCTCTGCCTGCCTCTCACACTGGCCAAGGACTCCACCAGGAACCTGCCAGGCCTCCTCCTGCCTGCCCAGGCCAGGAATTCCAGAAGCCACACATCCTGCCTCCTCCCCTACCCTCTCTGCCTCCCACCAGCCCAACCGTCTGGTCAGGGACTCAGAAGGCTGTGTGACCTGTGACCTCCCTCCAGAGCCCTCCTCCCAGCCAGAGACTGCTGGAGGCATGAGCTCTCTTTGCAAAGGCCACCAGGTGCCCCATGCCACACCCTGCTGCTTGATCTGGGAGTGCCACACTCCCAACCTGCTCCTGCAACCAGAGCTCCCTGGGTGGGGCAGTCTGAGAGGAGCTACACAGGGTCACTCTCTACAAAGATCCAGTAACAACAGAGTGATCCTGCCAGGGTCTGATCTGGGAGAGACACCTCCCCAACTGTGAGGATGGTCATAGGCAACAGTGAAAAATAATCATGAGGCAGAATCAACAGAAAAACTCTGGCAATATGAATAATCAGAGTAGATCAACTCCCCCAAGGAATGACAAGGTAGATACAGCACAAGATCCCTTGCATAATCAAATGCCTGAGATGTC
>CAUYON010205190.1:0-28018 GCA_963573935.1 Arctocebus calabarensis | reverse complement strand
GTTGTGGGGTGGCGCCTGTGGCTCAGCGAGTAGGGCGCCAGCCCCATATACCAAAGATGGCGGTTCAAACCCGGCCTCGGCCGAACTGCAAACAAAAAAATAGCCGGGCGTTGTGGCAGGCGCCTGTAGTCCCAGCTACTTGGGAGGCAGAGGCAGGAGACTTGCGTGAGCCCAGGAATTTGAGGTTGCTGTGAGCAGTGTGACGCCACGGCACTGTACCTAAGGCTATAAAGTGTGACTCTGTCTCTAAAAAAAAAAAAAAAAAAAAAAAAAGAAACTGGAAAATTAAATCAGGCTGCCTGCTGGACATTAGAAACGAAAAACACGCAAGCACAAGAGGTGACATCAATTAATATTTTTCTTAGGTATGAGTTCGACTAGCTTGTATGAATATGGAGATATACTCAGTACCCAGAGTGGTTTTGGAATCAGGAGGGTGGACTCTGTATTTTGCCACTTAACTATATCCAAGTGAACTTCCCACTGGTGAAAGTCAAGGTATTCCTGATGTCAAAGCATTGCCTGCTCTGGAGATGTGTACCACGACAAGGGCGATGGTGACTTCTCCATCCATCAAATGGTCCACAGAGGGTGAAAGAAATAAGCCAGGCAGACTGTTGCCAGAACCAAAATGCCTCCGGATCACGTGCAAGCTCAAGGCCCCTCGCCTGCCTCAACAGAGCTCTCAGTGGGACAGTCGTTTTTGTGGGACACTGTCTCTATGAAGCAGCCTGAGAAAGATCACGTCAAAACTCATTACCGATTTTTATTTCCTACCATACACCAAATGTACAGCACTGAACACAATTTTGTTGCTTTGATGTAAGAAATATTAAGTGTTTGGAGAAACAGTGTACAAACAAACTACTTCAAATTAAAAAATGCCAACATCATTGCCTTTTTTGCTGTTTACAAAAGACCCAATTTACAGTATTGATCATTAACATAGTTGAAAAGAAAAATAAATTCAGTGCACATTACAAAACACGTCAAGTACAAAGGAGGCAAATAAATACAAACATACCTCACAAAACATCCTGCTCAAACTATGCAAACACAAATAAATTAACCTCGAGTCATAGGAAATCATAGTAATAAATATGTATGTTGGTAAGAGATTTCTTTTAAATTAAATACAATATATAACAAACTTGTTAAACTATTTAGCAAATTAAACGTTTGTTTTTGTAATAAGTGAACTCATCTGTACGCATCTAAGAAGTACTGTACAGCAAAATGTTTGCAAATACATTACTTTAATAGAAAATTTTGTTTGGTGTTCCATTTATAATAGACAGCACATATGGTAGCTCTCTTTTTTTTTCTTAAAATTGATTCTTAAATAACATTGTTCCTACCTAAGGACAAACATTTCATTTTCACTAAGCTAAGAGTCAAGAGTTCGAATGAACCCCAAACCAAAGATAAGCCCCACTTTTAATGCATCACAACATCCACAGTCTCATGGGAGTGGAATTACTGTTGAGTCTTACTTTTCATTTGTGCGGGTAACAGTAGTAACGGTGGCATGTACCCCGCCTATGAATGCCATCACATTCAATCTAAATATCCATGAGGCTAATAAAAAATAAATATTTTTGTTATAGCACAGAAAAGCAAGCCCACACTAAATTCATGTGTACATTTACACAGAGGCACGTCTTCACATGAAATGTGTGTGCACACCAAAAAGGCAGTTTAGCTGGTTGTCTATACCTTTTCCTTAAAAAAAATAAATATAAAAAAACTTTTGAAACAATGCATAACTACTTTACAATCCCTGAAATAGACATTGCCTTGACTATAGCAACTACTAAGCTCTGATCCATTTAGAAATTCAAGATTGTGGGCTCAATTTTAGGTGTGGTGAGTGTCTGTGTGCCTGCATGCGTGCCTGTGTGTACAAGTGTGTGTGTGACTTTGCAGCACTTGTAGTTCTATGGCAAGATTTTAATCAAATCGAATGTTGTCTTGTTTCCTAAGGAGGGTGAGACCAATGTTGCCAGTGTTTGAAGTAACCTCTCAGATTGGAGTCGCATTTTTGCACGTGTTACTCTATTTTCCATTTCTTTCCAGTCAACCCAGTAAGATACATGCTATTTCAGGGGATATGGTATCTACAAAATTTTCTATTTGGATGTGTTTGTGTTTGCTCAGTACAAATCTACACCAATATTGTCACTTGTATATTGTACCAACATATGGCAGGAAAGCCTGGCTGGTCACACCCAGTCTTATTTCTCATCTTGGGATAAGAGTTGCCAACTCTCTGATATGACTCGAAAAACAAACAGACAAATCTGCATCACTAAAAAAAGCTTATGTTTCTTTAAAACATTTCAAATAAATAATTCATATTAACTAAAACCGTACAGCCAAGTGGAATACTTTGCTGATTGCTATATTTAATTATTGCTAACAAATTCTGAGCAGGCTGTTTTCCAGCATCCTGTGCTTTTGTGAGTGTGGATTCCCCACTAGTGGGCACCATTTACCTTCTCATTCTTTGCACGCAGCTCACCTGACTGCAAACTCATTTATAAATACAAACACCAGTGAAAGGGGCGCGGGGGTGGGGGGGGAAGGGTGCAGGGAGAGTAATGTGCAATAGCAACCAAACTCGACCATAGTGCAGTTCTCAGATAAGCATTCCCTTCATGGTCTTTTTGTTTTCTCATTTAAACCCAGCAAGAGAGGTGATTTGAGAATAGCATTTCTATTTTAAATCTTATTGGAAAATAAATTAATAAACGCGCTTGTAAAAATATGGCAGACTTCAAAATGCAGTTAAAAGATAAAAAACTCTTTGATTAGTAATAAATAAATTATAAAAATGTCACATTTATTTTACATATACTTTACAAAACAAGAGTGCAATGAAGAAATAAAAGAAAAACATACGAAAATAAATAAGATCTAATAATTGACTGCATGGATTTTAATCCGAAGAGTTTATCATAGTTTTTCTTTCCTTTTTATGTCAGCTGGGGAAAAAAAATTAGTGCAATGTTGCAGTTGTCAGTGTAGCACGGCCCTCCAGGCCTTCGCAGGGCTCGGGCCTCTCCCACATCCATCTGGAGTTGACTGCTGCTGGGAATTTCTGTTGCCCGGCAGCGCTGTGGTCCTACACATGGATGCCCTTCACTGCCTGTTTGATACTTTCCAGTAGAGCTTTGCATTCCGGGGAATAGTCCCGTTCCAGATTGCTGTACATGTCGGTGAGTGTATTTACATATGCTTCAAAATTCTGCTCACTGATAGGTCCCTAAATGGAGACAAAACACATTGACCCAATCACAGCGGTTCAGGCTGAGGCAAAAGGAGGCCAAGTGACCTGAAGAATGTGGGTGACCCTCAGCCTGGGAGGGAGGGCAGGGTCCATATGGCTGCTGGAGTGTAGGGGAGTGAGACTGTGTGTGGGGATTCATCTGTTCACTCGGAATCTGTGGGGTTACTGGGAGTTGCTTGCACAGTATTTAGGGCTGAGTTGCAGCCGTAGAAGGAGGCACTGGGCACCTCGGAACTGCACCACTTCTCCCGGGAGGCGGCCTCGGCCACCATTGCATATGCTGAGCACAAAAGGGCCCCGTTCCAGAAAGGGAATGTCGGCCAGGCCGGGCAGGAAGGGACGCTCGTACTGAGCAGTGCCTTTAACAGCGCTGGGCTGGAATTGACGGTATGGGCAAGTTGTTCATTAACTACCTGCCATGGGACATTTTCTCCTTCCTTCTCAGGCACCTGCGGCCTGGCTGCCCCTTGCAGAGCACGTGCCTGCACCTGTCATTTCTCCGTCTCTCCCTGCACCTGTCACTTCTCTGTCCGTCTCTGCCTGTACCTGTCATTTCTCCGTCTCTACCTGCACCTGTCACTTCTCTGTCTGTCTGCCTGCACCTGTCACTTCTCTGTCTGTCTCTGCCTGTACCTGTCATTTCTCCGTCTCTGCCTGCACCTGTCATTCCTCTGTCTCTGCCTGCACCTGTCACTTCTCTGTCTGTCTCTGCCTGTAACTGTCATTTCTCCGTCTCTGCCTGCACCTGTCATTTCTCCGTCTCCGCCTGCACCTGTCATTCCTCTAACCGTCTCTGCCTGCCCCTGTCATTCCTCTAACCATCTCTGCATGCAGAATATCAGTTTCACAAAGTCAAGAGGGGTTCGTCCCTTTCTCCTTGTGTGTTTTGCTATCTCCTTTGCTTGATGAGATTCTCCACAGAGCGCACACACTGGAGATGCGTCTATTCACGTGAAAGTAAAAGGAATGCGAGTCACCAAGGCCATTTTTTGGTGCTCTGTTTTCCTATCTTTTTGAAAACACATGACTTGTGTCTTACTTCATAGGGTCCTTGGGAAGAAAGGACCTTTGAAAGGTGTAAATATGGTTATTTTTGCTATTTGGAAAATAAGTTTTTTAAATTTGAAAAACATGTGGCTGTGCTCAGCGGGTCTAACCATGATTGTCTGTTCCCTTCTACCTTCTGCCTTTGCAGGGCCGTCCCCGTGTTTCATGGAGAATCTTGTAATGGCACCAGACCAGGCGACAGAGGTAAGGCCAGGCCCACCTGACTCGGGTGGCTTCGGAGCTCTGACCAAGTCCTACAAACCAGCTGTGCTTGCCGACACCAATACACACTCCTGGGTGCTCTTGGGAACATTTCATGTGATCAGCCTTAAAAATCACCATTACTGTGCCTTGTGTGGTAACTATGTGAGGGATGAATTATCTTGCTTGCTACATATATATATATTTTTATAACACTGTTGAAGAAAAAAATAATAGAATACACATTTGAAGCTAAAAGACAAACTCTTATAATACCATGATAATATCCAAGAAGTACCTTAACACTAGCCACCGTGTAATTTTCCTTTATGCACATTGTTATATTACTGATTTCTTTTGCATGGGGGGCATATTTGTATTTGGATAAGAATAGAACTCCAAGCTAGGAAGTCGAGTAAATAGAGGGATTTGCTGTTTTTTTCTTTTGAGAAAGAGTCTCACTATGTTACCCTCTGTAGAGTGCGGTGGCACCACAGCTCACAGCAACCTCAAACTCTTGGGCTCAAGAGATTCTCTTGCCTCAGCCTCCTGAGTAGCCAGGACTACAGGTGGCACCACAATGTCCAGCTGTTTTTTGATGCAGTTATCATTGTTCAGCTGGCCTGGGCCAGGTTCTACCCACCAGCCTCAGTGTATGTAACCACTGTGTTATAGGCATCAAGCCAGGACTTGCTGTTTTAAACAACACAAATTGTATTTCTTTATTATATTGCTATTTCTTTGAACCATTTTTTATCAGATTGGCAGCTTTGGAACAATTGCTCAAGAAATGCATTAGGCTCTGAGGTAAGTCAAAGCATTCAACAATGCAATGCCTCTTCCAGAGATTTTTCTGTATTTATGAATATGTAAAAGAAACTAATTTTGTAAGAATTCTAAATACAGTTATGTGCTGCAGAACATTTCATGATCAACCACATATACACTTGTGGTCCCCTGAGATTGTACAGCATATTTTTACTGTACTTTTTTCATGTTTGGATAAGTTTAGGTACACAAACACCATTGAGTTCCACTTGCCTGCAGTGCTCGGTATATTAACGCGCTGCACACACGTGTCCTGGGAACAGCAGCCTGTGCCATGCAGCCTGGGTGTGCAGTGGGCTTGTGCGGGTGCACCTGTGGTGTCTGCACGACCATAGTCAGCGAATGACACCTGAACTCGCCCCTGCCATTGAGGAGCGCGTAACCGGAGATGCACACCAGAAATATGTGCTCAGATTTTGAAAATAAGCATGTCTTGCTCACTTTTGTGCTTTTTAATTTATACAAGGAGTGGTAAAGTGTGTTCTTTATACACAAACATGAAGAAAACACCAAGTCTTTGGGGAATTAAACATTTTTTTCCTTTTTTACAGTGCTTGAATTGGGTGCTTGATATGAAAGCTTGGGTCCCCAATTTTGTAAGCCATGGTGGAACCTTCTACTTGGAAGTATATTTTCAGTGAGGGAGTTTTGGCTTCTAACTTTCATATTACATTGTAAAGCAAGCTTTATTTTTGACATGGTTTCTCACTCTGTCATCCTGGGTAGACAGCTGTGGTGTCATAGCTCATGGCAACCTCAAACTCTTGAGCTCAAGCCTCCCAAGTACCAGGAGGTGCCTGGTCCTGCCACAAAGCCTAGCTAGTTTTTATATTTTTAATATAAAATATATTGCTCAGGCTGTTCTCAAACTCCTGAACTCAAGTGATCCACCTGCCTCAGTTTCACAGAGTGCTGGAATTACAAGCCTGAGCCACTGAGCTTGTCCTATAAAACGACCTTTAAATAACCCTTAATCTGCTTATTTTTTTTTTTTTTTTTTTTGAGACAGAGCCTTAAGCTGTCACTCCAGGTAGAGTGCTGTGGCATCCCAGCTCACAGCAACCTCAACTCCTAGGCTCAAGCGATTCTCCACCCTCTGCCTCCCAAGCAGCTGGGACTACAGGTGCCCACCACAACACCTGGCTATTTTTTGGTTGCAGCCATCATTGTTGTTTGGCGGGCCCAGGCTGGATTGGAACCCACCAGCTCAGGTGTATGTGGCTAGTGTTCTAGACACTTGAGCCACAGGTGCTGAGCCTAAACCTTCTTCTTTAAGAGGCTTAGCTTCTAAAAATTCCTTGGCCTCAACGTAATTTAAATATATCACCATATTCTCAGGGAAGGAGAGGGTTGCAGGTAAGAAGGCGGTGAAACGTGACCATCCTGTGACTGCTGACAGCTTGTCTCAAAGCTAACTAGCTCAGAATGGCATCCCCACGCACGATGTCACTGCTGGGCATGATGGCACTGTGCATGATGTCACTGCTGGACCTGATGGCACTGTGCAGATCAAGTGTCAAGGTGCCCTGCAAACACTTGTAAAGGAGTAGCCAAGTTTTGGCCGTGGACTTACCATCTGCGGAAGCTGGATGTCGGCGAGGCTTGAAATGAGAGCTTGGCTCAGCCCCGCCAGCTCCTTCAGGAGACTCTCATTGTTCTGCTCTATGAGCTTGTTCTCCTCCTCGATGGTCTTCAAGTTGCTCTCCATGGATGTGATCTGAAACGGAAATAACCTGGGAGTATGAGAAGTAGAATTTGGAAGGAGTACAAGGTTTGTGTCTGGAGGAAACACACCAGCTGAATCTAAATGCCGAGCGACGTGCTGTGATTTCTCTGCACACAACTGCAGCCCCATCCTGTTGCTCCAATGTTGGAATCACGTTCCCAAACAGATTTCTTCAGCCCAGATTCTCCTTCAATTGTAGATTTGACTTGTCCCTGTGACCGTGGGACGGATTTCTCATACTCGGCCTGCCCCGGCCAACTTGCGCTGTTTCCCCCAAGCCTGCTGTGTTCCGACAGCAGCCAGAACGGTGCACAGGTGTCCACCCGCCTCTGTGCCCCCCTTCCCTCTTGCACCCCAGACCTGCTGGCACCTGATTCAAATACCCAGGGTGGGACCCCTCTGGCTCCCTGCACTGCTGCCACCTGAGTCCAGCCTCCAGCGTGTGGCTGTGCCACCTTCCCTGCAATCTCTGCCTTTCCTCAGCATCTGCCAGGATGGAAATCTCTTAAAATGCAAGTAGGAATGTATCAGTCTTGCCTCATCCCTCAGCTGCAAGACCCCCAAATCAAGGACTTCAAAATGGCCCTGCGGTGCCCCTGAGCTGCCCCCCAGCTCACTGCCTCTTTGCTGGTTGTCAAATTGCAGGGCCTCCCGCCTGGGGCTTCGCTGTTGAAATGCTCCAGGTTGAGCGTCCTTCTTCCGGGACGTCTCCTCCTATTTCCCAGGCTGCTCTCACCCAGCCCCTCCTCACTCCACACCACACAATTCATGGCCGTGAGTTTCGTCCACTGTCTGCCTCCTCCTCCGAAGCACCACAAGAGCAGAGGCCTTTGTGTTCTTTTCTCAAGAGGAATTCCCATGATTTTTAAACCAAAGCATCAAGCTGTTTCCAGGTGCCAAGTGACCACTGATGGAAGATTGGGACAATGGTCGCACTGGGTGAGGAAACCAGAGCTACGTTTCAGATGGATTAAAATCTTCCCTGGGAGGCTGCTGCGCTGAGGACGTCAGAGAGAGCAGTGGCCGGGGAGGTAAAAATCCTGCACTTGCAGAAAGGAGAGGCGGGTAGGGCTCAACGGCGCTCAGTCCTATGATTCCTGCGTTTTTTTCCTGCTGACTGTTGCAAAAGACTCATGACTACTGTTTTAAAAGCCTCGGAAGACAGGGCTGATGCTATGAAGGAGAATGGAGAATTGAGAAACTGCTTGCATTTTGGTGAGTAAAGAATTTATTCAAGAAAAGGCCCCGTAAGATCTATTATAAACAAATACATCTGACACATTTAGGAGTGTTACAGAAAAAAATAAAAAGTTGCTATTTCACTTGATTTCGCATAAAACTGAGGACTTGTACTTTTAAAAAGATATGATGACAACTTTTTTTTCTAAAGGACCACATTCTCTACGGCAGTGGTTCTCAACCTTCCTAGTGCCGTGGCCCTTTAATACAGTTCCTGGGGGTCACGATCCACAGGTTGAGCGCTGCTGCTGTACGGGTTTCCTTGGTGGTAAGGTCATCCACTTTATTTGCTTATGAAATGTTTCATACAACCAAGGCAAAATCATGAGTAACAGGCCAAAAGCGATGGCTCACACTTGTAATCTTAGCACTCCGGGAGACAGGAGAAAACTTTGAGCTCAGGAATTTGAGACCAGCCCGAGCAAGAGTGAGACCCCGTATTTTCCCAAAATAGAAAAATTAGCTAAGTATTGTGGCAGGTGCCTTTAGTCCCAGAAGCTAGAGAAACTGAGGCAGGAGGGTCACTTGAGCCCAGGAGTTTGAGGTTGCTGTGAGCTAGGCTGACATCATGGAACTCTACCCAGGGCAGCAGACTGAGATTGTCTCAAAGCGAAACAAACAAACAAACAAACAAAAAATAACTAACTTTGCCTAAAGCTACCAAATCTATGGCTCACCTGGAAGGACCCACCGATTTACAATAACTGGGTAATTGAGGAACACTCAGTGCAATCACTCTAAGATACAATATATTTTCAGACACAAAGTTTTAACAATTCAATGTTTGTTTCCACTAATGCATATGATTACTTTAAAGACAGCCAGTTACTTTTTTTAAATTTTTTTACCTGGGTCTGCAGTTTCATCATATCTGCTTCAATTTTAAGGTTGGATTCATTCAGTTCCTTTATTTCTTCATCCAAATGCCTAATTTCTTCATCACTCTCTATACCTATAAAGAGTCAGACTCTCTTAGTTCAAACCAAAAATATGAGACTGTGACAAATGAGTCATTTTATGATTTTTTTGTGCTTTGCTGGTTGAAAATGACAGTTTAATGTGAAGTGTTTTTACCAAAACATACACATCCAGGATTCGGAAAACATGGATAAGGGGCCATGGGAAGAAAGAGAAGAGGGAAAAGTGGCCCCGTGAACGTGGCCCTGTGCGTTCCAGGACGTACAGACGTGTAGCGGTACCAGTCACTGTGCCCTTTAGCATGTGAACACACTGAGGCTCAGAGAGGCCAAGTGGCGCCTCTGGAATCACCCACGGAAGTTAAGTAACCTGCCCAAGTTCAAATTCAGAGGCAGAGCTGGGACTAAACTCCAAAGCCCATGCACTCTGCGGTGCACAGTGCTGCCAGGACAAGCTTTATGCTGAGGGATCAGATATGCTGACCTGGACTTTAGAGCCACGAGCGGAGGCACAGCTGGGTTGCTGGCAGGAGAGTTAGAATCCAGGGGTACCCAGGGGGTTTTCTTCATATGCACTTGGCTGAGGAGCCAATGCAATTCAGGGGGAAGAACTTTGAATGCTGGTCTTGATTCTGGGTTTTGAATTTTGACAACATATTTAACTTCTTTGTGCTTCCGTTTCCTCTTCTGGACAACAGACGTAATATGTATGTGGTGGAAGGAGGTGTGATGAAATGCGGAGTGTGGAAAGTGCTGGAGGCTCTCAATGAATGGGAGCTATTTCCCCCTGATTATCTTATAGAAGGAGTGTGAACACCATGTAAAGGTTTAAGGATGTTAAGAAGCTGGGGGCTGGGTATGGTGGCTCATCCCCGTAATCCCAACACTCTGGGAGGCTGGGGATCCCTTGAGGTCAGGAGTTCAAGACTAGCTTGAGCAAGAGCAAGACCCGATCTTTGTTAAAAATATAAAAACTAGCTGGGCATTGTGGCGGGTGCCTGTAGTACTAGCTACGCAGGAGGCTGAGGCAGGAGGATTGCTTGAGCCCAAGAATCTGAGGTTGCTGTGAGTTAGGCTGATGCTACAGCACTCTTGCCTGGGCAACAGAGGGAGACTGTCTCAAAAAAAAAAAATGATTTTAAGAAGCTATTACAGAACCAGAGCAGGATTAAAGGGAATCTCAGTACTTGAGGAGAATGAGTCTAACCCAGAATTGACAGTGGAAAGGGATAAATGTGAACACCTGCATTTAGACGTGATAAGAGCAAATTCATGAGAGTAGGATGGCAGCGGGGGTGGGGGTAGGGGTGGAGTTAGCTTGATAATTCAGTGGTTTGAAAACGATCTAGCCTCTTACCATTTCCTGGGATGACTTGGGACACAGTTAATTACCTTCTCAAGGTAAACATTCATATTCTGCATGACCCAGCGATTCCAAAAAACTTACACAACGGTAAACACGTACAGATACGTAGCGGTACCAGTCACAGAAGCTCAGCCGGGAAGTGAGCCACCTTCCCCTGCAAACAGCATCAATGCCTCTGTTTTTGTTTTTGTTTTTTGAGACAAAGTCTCAAGCTTTTGCCCTGGGTAGAGTGCCGTGGTGTCATCACTCACAGAAACCTCCAACACTTGGGTTCAAGTAATCCTCTTGCCTCGGTTTTTCTGTTTTTAGTAGAGACAGGTCTCACTCTTGCTCAGGCTGGTCTGCAAATCGTGAGCTCAGGCAATCCACCTGCCTTGGCCTCTCAGAGTACCAGGATTACAGGCCTGAGCCACCGCACCCGGCCTATCGATGACTCTTAATAATATAAGATGAAGAGAAAAAAGTAAGCCCTAAAAATTGCATTGAATGAAAAGTGACTATTCTGCATGGTACTACTGCTTATCAGAAGTAACTACTGAAGAAAAGCGCCCCGCAGGGACCAATGAAGAGAGTTGTCAGAGTGACCTAACTCAGGCTCTGAGATTTAACGGAGAAAGGAAAACAAACCAATAACTAAGATCTAGGTATCTTAGCACCTGGATCAGTTTGAATATGAGTCAACAGCATGACACAGCTACTAAGAAAACAACCAGCAGTGTCCAGGGCCACCCTCTGGAGGCACAGCCTCTGGGACACGAGACTCATTCTGCGCCAGGGGCTGCGAGTGGAGAAGGTGCTGAGTCTCCGGCCTCCGAGTGGCATGTTTCACCGGCTGGCACGGCCAGAAGAATCCTCGCTTAGATGACGGATGGGGAAGAGCTTGGCAAGAAAAAGCGGAAATATTTGGAATCTCAGTGAAGCCGGTCCTTGGAGTGCTAGCCATGCTGGAAATTTTTCTAAGTTGGGCAAACAAACGCCTCTTGCTCAATTTCTTTGACAGATGAACTTTTTCTTTCTGTTTTCTTGTAGTTACACTTCACTTTGGGGAATGGTATTTTCTTACGGAATACCTGGTGAGGCAGACAAAAAGCAAGGAGGCTGCTGTGGCATGTGAATCACCGTGAAGCAGACAGGCGGGGTGCCCTGGGGCCCCTCAGTGCAGAGGCCTCCTCACTCTCCCTTTAAAGGTCAGAAGGATGCAGCCCCAGGAAGTCCTGGCATTCTGGGTGGAAAGACGCAGAAAGAACAGAGGCCGCGCAGGAAGGCACTGAGTGCTCCAGGGACGTAGAAGCTGGGTGAGGGGACCCCAGAGACTCTGACCGTGACGGGAGAGACACGGTGCTAAACAGGGGGGTCAGGTCATTCTGGCTGATTTTTAAAACTAATAACTTGGATTTTTGGGTCTAAAAGAGATAGACGGACAGAGCGGACGCCAGGAGACTGGGTGGGAGATTCCTGCAGAGTCCTGGTTAGGTCTGACGCCCCCTGCAAGGGGGAGAGGGGAAGACAAAGACCAGGTCAGGATGTTCCCAGCAGGTGGAGGCTGCAGGCCTTGTGATGAGCACGAGGTGGGGTAAGAGAAGGGAGACTCTCTGATGACCACTTGTTTTTGCTGGAGCAGGTGGGCAGCTATGGTGCTGCCTCCATGATGGGAAAGAGGGGATGGGCGGGGGGAGCAACTTGCACTAAGATAATTCAAAGCTCATTTTGGGTTACAGATGCTTGTGAGAAGAACCTTTAGTGACAGACTGGGTTTTTGGTACTGGGATTCAGTTATTATTATGTTCTCCTGATGCCCAGTGTTAATGAAGACATCCCAGCCTGTGCGCTTCCAAATATTAACTCATTTGATCTTCTTAAGAAAAGCATGAGTTAGAACGCTTATTTCCTTAATTTGCGAAGGGGAAAACCAAGGGACAAAGTAAGCAGAATGGCTGTGATTCAAACATAAGCTACTCTCTCATTCCAGAATATGGCTGTTTAATCATCATACTGTTATCTAGATTCACAGATATTTAATCTTTTTTAGAAGTATCAGTAGACACACTATACTAGAATGTTAGACTGGCTACTTGTTATGACCAATCAAGGCAACTATATCAAGGAAAAGAACCTTTTCACTAACTATTTCACTAAATACTTGTTTCTTTATGGAATCCATCTACCTAAAAATAACAGAATATGTTTTCGTTCAATAATTTTACTGTTTAGTTGGTAGTAATGTGTGCCTAATTTGCATAATTAAAATTACATAATTTAGAATATTTTCTTTATACTATGTATAATTATACAAGTTATGTATATATGTGTTGATAGAAGGGTTCTTAACTTTAAAGGCCTTTACCTACTGTATTTACGTTTTTCCTATTGTACACACGAAGTCATTCTATTTTAAACAAATTCTAGTTATATTTCTTGAGTGAATATTGATTTTTATATTAGGCTTACAAATTAAAATTTTACTTCTTTTTTATTTGGGGGATAAGATGGGCTAAAAAATTAGTGTGATTATTTAGCTATGGCAAGGATGGAGAAGTGAAGATCAATTCTTCCAAATTTAAACACTTTTGGGATAGGCCTTCCATGTTTGAACTGGTTTGTAGATCATCTAACATTACCTCGTTCAATTAATTACATGAATAATTTGTACTTAATTTAAATTAACATAGTATGCTATGGTTAAAGTTGTACACACTCTTTATTTTCTATATTTTGTATTTATATTTTCTCACTATCTGATTTTTATTTTTATTTATTTATTTTTTATTGAATCATAGCTGTGTACATTAGTACAATCATGGGGTACAGTGTGAGGGCTTCATATACAATCTGAAATATTTTCATCCAACTGTTTGACATAAGCTTCATGGGATTTTCTTGTTTATTGTGTGAAAAAATTTGTGTTCTGCATTTAGTAAGTTTCACCTGACCCTTCTAAGATGCACCTTAAGTGTGATCCCACCATTTACCCTCTCTCCACCCACTCCCCTCTCCCTCCCTTTCCCCTTTCCCCAACTTCTTGTGCTATAATTGGGTTATAGCCTTTGCATGAAAGCTGTAAATTAGCTTCATAGTAGGGCTGAGTACATTGGATACTTTTTGTCCCATTCTTGAGATACTTTGCTAAGAAGAATATGTTCCAGCTACATCCATGTAAACACAAAAGAGGTAAAGTCTCCATCTTTCTTTAAGGCTGCATAGTATTCCATGGTATACATGTACCACAATTTATTAATCCATTATCTGATTTTTAAACATTTTTTTACAGTTGAGGAAGCACTGGGTTTCTATCTGCTTTCAAGATCATCTGAGAAAAAGTGATTGTGGCCAGGCTTAAAGGCAGGGACCATGGGATGGAGTGTTGTTAGATTCCAAATCACTGTCGGCCCTTGTTGACCCTCAGTCAACCACCAATCTGAACCTGTGTTTCCTTCTCGTGCAAAGTCATTGAGGCTCTTAGGCTTCACTGAGCATTGGTCCCAACCTTCTTGGATTGTAAAACATGTATCTTCCCAGTTACCCGGAAAATGACTGCACCTGGCATTTAATGCATCCAGCCCATCTTTATGTTGCTGCACATGCTTTGAAAGCTCAGCTGATGATGCCAGATTGATAAAGACCCTTTGCAGGAGCTGGGCTCAGTCAGCTGCTCCCAGTTACTGTGAAAGTCTTTGTGGGCTCTGATAGAGCAGGAAGGTGTGTGCCTGGGCCTCAGTTCCGGCCCCTGCAAAGCTCCATTGTAATTTGATGCAATGCCACCAGTTCACTGTTTTGTTTTCATCTTTATTAGGAGCAGCCCTGTGATTTATACTGTATTTAGAGGACAGATGTTATCAGTATTCTTGTAATTAGGACTCCTGTAAAATGCTTTCTCTGTGTACTTAGTTCAAGAAAGAGTTTGGCTGTTACTACAGTGTGACTTCCATAGTGAGTCTACCTTTTTCCTTTGGTTTTTAAAAAAATGGGGTCACATGCACAATCACCATTTGCCCGGTATGAAACAGCTCACTTCATACATTGGTTTTCACATCTTCAGGCTTGATCCATCTTGGTTTCTAATCATTGATTTTTCCTTTGTCTCATTTTTAAAATTAATTTTTAAGCAGATTTGTTTTATTTTATGTAGCTTTGCTTTCCCTGCCTGAAAAATGCTGTTTAAACAGGGCGATGTAGAAATAAATGCACAGTAAGTGGTCCCAGTTTCACTGCAAACATACTAAGAGGCATTTGAGGAGTGAGGAGTATTTGCCAGGGGTAGGGAAAGCATTTGGGGGAAGCTCTTCTACTGAGCATCTGGTGTTGCAAGGGCAGGGGAAGCAGCACTGCCCCAGCCAGCCAGGGCTGTCTCCACTCTGCACACACACTGACCTCGCTCAGCTCTCAGTAATGCATACCCAGGACAGACAGCAGCCTCTAAAAGCAGATGAAGCCCTTGGAAGAGAACTGTGGGAAGCTCAAGAGTGCTTTCTATCCTTGAATAGTATGCATCTTTAAAAAAAAAAAAGTCACACAAGCAAATTAAAAAGATCCAGCAATACTTTCAGAGAGAGAAAGTAATGGTTAAAAATCCTCAGCTTGATTCTAGTCATGCACCAAGGACACAATCTAATAAAGTCTCCAAAGTAAAATAATTGTGCTGCCATTGTTTCTCAGATGCTTTAGGAAGACCTTTGACGGAAATTAAAGGTATCCAAATGGGGGCAGAGGAAGTGAAACTCTCCCTCTCTGCCGATGATATGATTTTATACTTAGAAAACCCCAAGGACTCAACCATAAGACTGCTGGAAGTCATCAAAACTTACAGTAATGTCTGAAGATATAAAATCAATGTCCACAAATCAGTAGTCTTTGTATATGCAATAACAGCCAAGATGGGAAGGAAATCAAGGACGTAATACCCTTCTCAGTAGCACCAAAGAAAATGAAATACCTAGGTATACACCTCACAAAAGAGGTGAAGGACCTTTACAAAGAAAATTATGAACCCCTAAGAAAAGAAATCGCAGAAGATAACAACAAATGGAAGAACATACCATGCTCATGGCTGGGAAGAATCAACATTGAAAAAATGTCTATACTTCCCAAAGCAATCTACAGATTCAATGCTATCCCTATTAAAATATCAACATCATACTTTTAAGACTTGGGAAAAATAATTCTTCATTTTGTATGGAACCAAAAAAAACCCCGTAGTAGCCAAGGCAATTCTTAACAATAATAACAAAGCCGGGGGTATCAGCTTACCAGATTTTAGGCTTACTACAAGGTCATAGTGATCAAAATAGCATTGTATTGGCACAAAAATAGAGACATAGACATTTGGAACCAAACAGAAAATGAGGAGATGAATCAACCATCCTACAGCCACCTGATCTTTGATAAACCAAACACAAACATACACGGGGGAAAGAACCCCTATTCAATAAATGGTGCTGAGAGAACTGGATATCCACATGTAAAAGACTGAAACTGGACCTTTTTCCACTCACAAACATTAACTTACGATGCATAAAAGATCTAAATCTAAGACATGAAACAATTAAAATCCTCAAAGAAAGTGTGGGAAAAACACTGGAAGCCATCAGCCTGGGGAAGGACTTTATGAGGAAGACTGCCATGGCAATAGCAACAACAAAAATAAACAAATGGAACTTATTGAAACTGCAAAGCTTCTGTACAGCTAAGGCAACTACAACCAGAGCAAACGGACAACCCACACATTGGGAAAGGATATTTGCACATTCTGATTCAGACAAAAGCTTGATAACTAGGATCTATAGAGAACTCAAAGTAATACACATAAAAAAACCCAACAATCCCTTGGATCACTGGGCAAGAGACATGAATAAAACCCTCTCTAAAGAAGACAGACAAATAGCTAATAAACATATGAAAAAAATGCTCAGCATCCCTAATAACTAGAGAAATGCAAATCAAAACCACCCTGAGATATCATCTAACCCCAGTGAGATTGACCCTCATCACAAAGTCTCAAAAGTGCAGGTACTGGTGTGGATGTGGAGAGAAGGGAACACTTTTACACTGCTGGTGGGACTGCAAACTAATAGAACCTTTTTGGAAGGCACTGTGGAGAACCCTCAAAGAACTCAAGCTAGACCTCCCATTTGATCCTGCGATCCCGTTACTGGGCATCTACCCAGAAGGGAAAAATAAAATCTTTTTACCATAAGGACACTTGCACTAGACTGTTTATCACAGCTTAATTTACAATCACCAAAATCTGGAGACAGCCTAAATGCCCACCAACTCAAGAATGGATTAACAAGCTGTGGTATGTGTATACCATGGAATACTATTCAACCATTAAAAAAGATGAACACATGGCTAAGCGCCTGAGGCTCAGCGGGCTAAGGCACCAGCCATGCACACCTGAGCTGGCGGGTTTGAATCCAGCCTGGCCCACCAAACAACAATGACAGCGGCAACCAAAAAATGGCTGGGCATTGTGGCAGGCGCCTGTGGTCCCAGCTACTTGGGAGGCGGAGGCAAGAGACTCGCTTGAGCTCAGGAATTGGAGGTTGCTGTAGGCTGTGATGCCACAGCACTCTACCCAGGGTGACAACTTGAGGCTCTGTCTCAAAAAAAAGATGAAGACTTTACAGCCTTTGTATTAACCTGGATGGAAGTGGAACACATTATTCTTAGTAAAGCATCACAAGAATGGAGAAATAAGAACCCTATGTCCTCAATTCTGATATGAAGACAATTAAGGTTCTAGTACAGAGTAGGGGTGGGGAGTGGGGCATGGGAAGAGCTGAGAAAGGGAAGGAGGGAGGGGTGGAGGGTCAAGGGATGTGGTTCACCTTTTGGGGGCAGGACCCGAATGTAAGAGGGTCCTTATCTAACAAAAGCAATTAATACACCCTGCTTGTATGTACCCTCAATGAATCCCCGACAATAAAAATAAAAAAAGAAAGACCTTTGATGGAAGACAGCACAGGCCCCAGATGGTGCAGATTACAACTCTCAAGAAAAAAACGCTCCAGAATCAAAGAAAACTTGGAAGAGCCAAATGTACAACTCAGACACTACGTGTATCAACTTAGGAAGGGTGAATGCTAAGGAAATAAGCAAGGAAATACAGATGCAGGTAGAGAGATGAATGCGAAATGCAGATATCTGGAATTACTGTGGAATAGTTTTTTTATTTTGTGCACAGAAGAACAAAGTTAAAGAATTCAAATGTAAGTGCCAGGAATTGTGTTTGCTGAAATTTCATAGGGTTCTTATATCAGGAAAACACACACACACACAGACACATGAGACCATACACACATGTGAGAACACACATGACATCACACACATGACATCATGCACACATGTGAGAACACACATGACATCACACATGTGACATCACACACATGTGAGAACACACATGACATCACACATGTGACATCATGCACACATGTGAGAACACACACACATACACGAGACTGAAGGACACGTTTCTACTAGTATATCTTGCTCCATTACACACCACTGCCTGACTTTTTCTGTTGGAGATCCTTATTAGAAAATAAGAACGAAACCAAGAAATTCTTTATTTCTATTTTATCTTTTCTTTTTTTCTTTTTTTTTGAGACAGTTTCTCTCTGTCACCCTGGGTAGAGTGCTGTGGCATCACAGCTCACAGCAACCTCAAACTCTTGGGCTCAGGTGATCCTCTTGCCTCAGCCTCCTGTGTAACTGGGACTACAGGCACCTGTACGATGCTGGCTAGTTTTTCTATTTTTGGTAGAGATGGGGTCTTGCTCTTATTCAGGCTCATCTCAAACTCCTGAGCTCAGGTGATCCACCCAGTTCAGCCTCCCAGAGAGCAGGATTATAGGTGTAAGCTGCTGCAGCTGGCTGAAATTATTTTTTTAAAGGTATAGTTTTTGTTCTTATCTGAGGAAACCTTTCGTCTTGTACATGACAAAGACACTTCCCGTGCAGTCTGCTCTGACACACAAAGCCCGTTCCGGAGCTGCAGTCCGGGCCCAGTGGTGACGGCAGCTCAATGCTCTTACCTCCAGTTGCTTTGAGCTTGATGGTCATTAGCTCCTCAGAGACCTTCCCCTTTTTGATAGCTTGTGCATTGAGAGGACATCCAGATAAGCTGCGAAAACAGAAATGATACTGATGTGTAAAATGTATATTATTTCTTATTAAAATTAATAAGATTTATTAATTTGCGTATTTGCCTAATTACATTGTGATTTGTGTATTTGCCTAATTACATTGTAACTGGTAGCCTCTTTGTAGATAGTAGCAAACAAATATCTATTAAACTAGAGCAAAGGCAAAAGGCCTGCAAATGATATTAAATTTTTTGTTTTTTCTTAAACCAAAGGACAAATAGTTACTGCTGATGCATAACTATGAGTTAATTTGTTTTGTAAAAATGCGATTCTTCTGCATCATATAAGTGCAGTTGTTTAGTAGGGTTTACTTTATTTTCTGTAAACATGAGATTGTGCATTTCTGTTATGAATAAGAATTGTTCCCAATTAGCCAAAATTCCATGCATAATAAAGCAGAATCTAGTTCTTTCTGTCGTTAAGCCAAGTGTAGTCTGATCTTTATAGAATGATGCAAATTAACACAATCCAAAAATAACCCATCACCACATGCCCTATGGAAATTCAGTTTGGTTATGGGAAACTTCTTAATGTTTTCTTTAACATTTTTTTTTTTTTTGGCGTTTTTTGGCCGGGGCTGGGTTTGAACCTGCCACCTAAGGCGTATGAGGCTAGCACCCTACTCCTTTGAGCCACAGCCACCGCCCTTTCTTTTAACTTTTTAAACATTATTTTTACTTAAAATATATCTACCCTGAAAGGAGAATAAAATGTCCCTCTATAAGTATATTCAGATACAATCGCTGCCAAGGCAGCCTATTAAATCGTCATGGTATTTATAACCCTTTCACTTAATAGTTGCACTGTTCAGTGGGGTTTCTTTCCTTTAATGTCATATGTTTTATTTAAATTGCACCAGTATGCTAGTGCCAACATTGAACAAAACTTGTTTTTCATCATTTATGGTCAGATAATTTTGTTGTTCTAAGAACCCATTCATTCCTTGGCAATTTCATTGTATTTTTGTAGAAATAATTTTTAGATCAAAATAAAGATTATCACAAATGAGCTTCTTAAAATATTTTTTAACATAGAAATTTAGTTACAATTCATCTATAAGACAATTATTTCAACCTGAAGTTGGGGACACTTGGCAAAGTGAAAGAAAATATTCCTCAAGCTAAGTGCCCTTACTAAATGTTTGCTACATTATTGTATTTTTTAAGACAAGTATTCCACAGTAAAGTCTATGAAAAAAATAATAAATATGTAATATTTCTAGAAAGAAAGTTATGCAGTTTGCCTAAATTTAGTAATCTATAAATTATTTTATACAGAAAAAGAAAATAATAAAAGCACAAACTCAATGTACAACCTGTTTTCTACTATTTCAGGAAGTTTCTTGCTGTAAATTATAGTCTACATAAGCTTCATAATCTTTTTTTTTTTTGAGACAGAGCCTCAAGCTGTCACCCTGGATAGAGTGCTGTGGCATCACAGCTTACAGCAACCTCTAATTACTGGGCTCAAGCGAGTCTCCTGCCTCCACCTCTAGCTGGGACTTCAGGTGCCTGCCACGATGCCCGGCCATTTTTTGGTTGCAGCATCGTCGTTTGGCGGCCTGGGCTGGATTTGAATCCGCCAGCTCTGGTGGCTGGCATCTTAGCCTATTGAGCCACAGGCACCGAGCCCATAATCTTTTTTTTTAATGGAGAATTTGCACACATCTGTTTTGTTTTATGGTACATATCATATTCTTAGAAAATGACCATGAATATTTACTCAGGAAATTGGATATTTAAAGGTGACCGGTAAGTAAGTCTATGTAACATAAGGGACATTATTACCTCATTAGAAGTTCTCTGACCCTCATCCATAATGGATTTACTTTGCTCAGACAACATGGTAGAACATTTTCAGGGTGACATAGTGTTGTTGTGGAAAAGTTAATGGAGCATTCAGCCACAATTACAGGACTTAGAACCAAGGAACACAGTGGAATTATGAAAGTGAAACTTTGGTTCCAAAGATACCACTTGATATTTTGTATCTTACAATGTTGATATTTCATATCTTCCAGGATAATAAAACAAACCTTAATTTAAAAAATGATGGGTAGGACAAATATCTTAAAAGTCCTTTTTACTTGCTCCATACTGTACAGGCAGGGAAAAAATGGACCTTATATGGTTTTGGCCAAAATTGGAACTGTGAAAGAGTTTTCTAGATCTCCCTTGAGCCTGTGGACACTGGGCAGTGACACTGGCATCTTTCTGGCTACTGTGGATAAGTCGTAGTAGCAAAATAGATACAATGCTGGCCTGAAATTGAGCCAGCAAGAGGGGGGAAATGATCTCAACATGGAAAGCCAAAGTTTGCAATTACGTCATAGAGCAGACATGACCCCTGGGAACTGAAGTGAACCATTAAAAAACAGCAGTATACCCCCCAATAAATCCCCAACAACAACAACAAAAAAAACCCCAGCAGCATGAGCAACATCTTAGAATACAAAAGCCAAACACACACTTTCCAGAGCACTTGAAAACTTTGTTGTGAATTTTCAGAAATAGAGAAAATAGCATGTTTCCTTCTTGAGACTTATCAGATATCTCTTCAGCAAGACTCCCTGTGACAATGTCTCAAGTGCTACAATTAGTAATCTGTAGGACACCACCACCACCACAAGACAGAAAATGAAGGTTACCTTCTGTGGGTGACGAACACGTTGTTTACGTGGCCCAGCCCATTGCAGCCTGGCAGGGGACAGTGGGGCAGTTCTTGTTTGTTCAGTTTCCAGGAGAGGGGGGCCCCGTTGAGGGGGTTCTCCTTCTGTCTCTTGGCGGCCAGGGGACAGCCGGAAGCCGTTCGGTGGGATGTGTATTTACCTGATATGTGACCTTGGCCGTCACATCCTATCACAGGACATCTAGAGAGACATAGCAGAGACATTGCCAGCTGGGAAGGAGACAGTGTCAGTTCCAGACTATCCGGAGGAAGAGCCGAGATCTTATAATTTTAAAAGATGGCACCATTGCTAGCACAACAGCATTGCACAGGCAGGGGTGTCCAACCCGTGGCCCACGGACCACATGCAGATTATATGAGGACTTTACTTGTTTATCTGTGGTACCGAATGTCAAGAAAAGTGTGCATGGACCTTTTTTCTGGCTCATCAGTTTTTGTCGGTGTTTGTGTATTTAATGTGTGGCCCAAGACAACGCTTCTTCTTCCAATGTGGTGCACAGAAGACAAAAGGTTGGACACCCCTGGAAGGCTCTGCTCTAAGTCGTTTTCATACTTTATTTCACTTAATATTCACTGCAATCTACTGACTGGGGAGTGTTATCATCTCATTTTCTAGGGGGGTGGGAACAAGGCTTAAAAAGCTTTGGTGATGTGCCAACTACTTTAAAGGCAGAGGGGCCCAATTCATGCCCACACTTCTTAGCTCTAGAGACAGCACATAAACACTGTCAGATTTTGTCTCAACAAAGACCAGGGGTGTAAATGTTAAGATACATCACACATTACTCACAGAACTGGAATTTTGTTTGCCAAATGTTTAAGTATTGTGTTTAGAAATAATGTAGAGAGAACAATTTAAATTTCTACATCCAATGTGTGCATATATCACCCAAGATGTACTATCCTTTTTCTTAGAGGAAGGAATTCAGTTTAGATACAATTTCACCTTAGGCAAATGAAAGTTTCAGGGGGAAATGCGACTATATCTGTCATTCTGTAGCATTTCCACGATGCCACTGTTCTTTACAACAACTGAAAACATTATAAATCTTCTCCCTTTTCTTTTGCATTATCCAAGAGCTATGGAAACCTCGCTCTGAATAGGAACAGTCTCTCCATTCTCTAAACAATCTGACTCTCGCTTCGAGACTCTTTGGGTCTAAGAGGGTGGTACCTTCCTTGAAACTCAGTCCACACCTGACTCTGTGCTGACCCAGATCCCCCATCCGACCTGCTCTGTAGCCAGTCCTGACTCCACAGCTGTTGCACTTACTTTAGTTCAGGGTCTTCTTTTTCTTCCTTGGTTGGGGTCATTTTGACACCACCTTTTCTTGCACGAGGGCAGCCAGACAAGCTACAGCGTGTACCCAACAGAGAACAAAACAAAATCACGTGATCTCTCTGACTACCGCTGCGGACAAGCTGATTTCCAGGTCTCAGGAACCGGATCCTACCTTCTGTGAGAAGCATAGTTTCCAGTCACGTGCCCGGAACCATCACAGCCTGGGGTTGGACACCTGGGTGCAGATGAGAGAATGGGCCACACTGAGAGGCTGCCCAGGGGGAGGGGACACATTCAAAGAGATCTAACAAGAATGAGTTGCTTTTGTGTACAATTTTTTTTTCTTAAATATAATTTTCTTTTGCTTAATAATCCATTCAAAAAAACTTTAGCATGTACAGCTACTGAGTAATGTTTGGTAAACAAAGTATTAGTTACTGTCTAAGTACCATGAGCTAACCAACGCTCCCAGTGCCACTGGTTCTTCCAAAGTATGGGTTGTTGTTTACTGTATTTTAATTTCTCGATTTTCAAGACATACATTGAAAGGAAGTTGAAAGTCAGCTTACAACTTACTTATGTGCTTCTGTCTAGAATGCTAAGCATCTAAGAACTGCAAAGTTCTTATCTTTCACGTAAAGAGAAAAGTTTTCCATTTTTTAATGAATTATTTATTTTCAGATATGCTGTAGTACCATGATGATTCATTAATTTCAGAGAAACAGCAGTGGCATATGTGAACTCCAGAGATGTGAAGCGTTACTATGATGACCAAAGAATTGAAATAATTTGCACCTTTTTTGTTTTTGGAAAAAAACCCTCCAATAACTATCACCAAAAATCATTAAATTTGGAACGAGAAGGGTGAGAGAGGAAAGGGAATCGAACTTCTACTTGGAATGCTGATTAAAAATAGGTTTCAGAATATCCTTATATACAAAAATTTTCACCTTTTTGTGCTTTTTAAAAAAAATTCTAAGTACAAATGAAAACAGAGAATCCATCAAAATATTTCCTGTTCTGAAGATTCTTAGAGACATTATCTTCACTTATCATTTCACACCTATGCCCACCACAGTTCAGATGTCAAACAAAAGTTCCATTTGAGAAAAACAACAATCCAAAGAAAAATGTGACTACTACACCTTTCCTTAAATCCCATCCTACTGAATTTTCACAGAATGCTTTTTATATCTAGTCCTAAGGCAGAAAATGTAAAATCAGTACACATCTCTCTGGCAAGCCATTGGAAGACTAATAAAGTAGTGGTTTAACAGCAGATTAAAGTTATGGAAACACAGGTACCAAAGAACCTTCTTTGGGAATTCTCCTTGAATATTGATCTAAACAAGAAATCAATGAAATGTCTGTTCTTTTTCTTTTTATGGAAAAACGAAAGATATTACTTAGTAGATGGCTGTGTAAAACATGTAAATATTTAAATTGCTATAGGGTCTCTCAATTTATGGGTGTTTACTATATTAACCAATATTTTTCTAGAAGTAAGGTTTGAAGACAATGGTTAAGAGAAGCAATAACTTTAATTAACTTGTGGTAATGTAGAAGTTTGGAGCAATTGAGTAACATATTCTGGCACAACTCACTTTTCAGTCTGTTAATTATTAGTCTCAACTAGGCATTCTCATATTTTAGTCCAGAAAATGGTAGTCAATAGACTAGACTCCATGTTGACATAACAAATTGTACTTTACACTTTAAAAATAGAAAAAGTTATATTTTTCCTAGTTCCTTTTACTATTTCTGCTAATAAAACTCCAAATTTTTACACCTCCTCATTATCACATCTTTGTTCATAAAATTTAGCATAAAAAATAGCATTAAAAAATTGCTATATTTTTTGTAATTTTTAAATACAAATTTTTAAACAACTCAGAAGAGAAAAATATTGTTTAAAAATTAAGAAAAATATGGTACTTGAAATGTAATATGTATTTTAGACATCAAAAGTTGATTCTACTATTTTCATACAAATATCGTTTTACCTATAAACATAGTAACACTTTTTTCCTAAAACATGAATGTTTGCAAATAAATTTAATTAGATTTGTTTAATGCGATGTCTTTACCCTTTGTAATTTTTGTCCTATTATCTATTGTCTTATAATTTTTTATTATTCTATATGTAATTTAACAAGATGTGAAAATAAACAAGTGAGAAATTTGTATTAAAAAAGATAAGAGTAGTAAAAAGAAAATTCCTAAGTAAAAGTTAATATACATGTGACCTTGGGATCTTGTAGACTTGGTAGGAATGAGCCAAAATTGTGTTTAGTATCCAACAGTGAAAGGCGGTTGTATGGGTCAAAATACCCAGAAGATAAAATAGTATGTAATTTTCTTAAAATTAGATGATGGGAACACTTGGCCACAAGACTGATTTAGTAAATAAATCTAAAACCAACAGAAAAAAGTATTGTATTTTACCATATCATTCCTTTAAAAATTATTATAAGGCTCCTAAAGCAAGCAAATTAAATTAAATCCTAGTGATTAGGTTGTAGCCATGCTGAATTTTTTGTGTTCTAATTCACCTAGGCAAGAAGTTCAACTGGTTTTTGGCCACACCGAGGGTCCCTCACTGTCAGGCAAAGGGCAAGGAAGTCACACTGCCCCCTCACTTACTTCAGCTCCTGAGAGTTCGCAGCCATGAGGGATTTAAGAGTCTTATCTGCTAATGGACATCCAGAAACACTACAGAGGGATGAGAAAAAACAAAACAAAACATGACGCTGACATATATAAATCTGACTCAAAGAGCATCCTGGGCTGGGAACATATGTTAAATCACGAGGGACTGGGAAAATTATAACCAGCTTTGAATCTAGCTGTGCTACCCTAACCAGCCTGGGCTTTCAGACACCTCAGATCTTTCTCCTACACTCAGGTTTGCTATTCATTGGATGAAGTCATGAACCCAATGAACCCAATGAATGACTTTAACCCAATGAGACTTCCCACGGCTAGAGTTCAGTGACACAATCACTACTGACACGAGTTCTTGTTACATCACCTCCTGATGACGCTTTTCCAAACAGAAAACAAATCTTATGAGCAAAGAAGATAAATGGAAAGATTGAAAACAGCCCTTGCACGTCGGTAAACCTCTCTAACTCCCTGGTGTATTCACCCAGGGTAAAGGGCCACTTCCAGTCACTGTGTTGTGTTTGCATTGTTCCACACGAGTCCTAAAACCAGGCGGAACCAAAAGCTGATGTGAACCCTAACTTTTGGTCTGTGACCTGGACTACGGGATGAGAAAATTGTTTTGACCAAGAATCATGATCTCTGCACCCTGTATCTTTACTTCCACAACATAAACCAAAAACCCACTCTCACTCACTCTCCACATCCTGATCTAGATATTATTTTGCTTGAATGAGTGAGAGTGATATTGAAAGTAAAACAAAATGATCTGACAGCAGCCGAGGATGCTAGGTACCTGCGATGAGATGCGTAGTTTCCTGTTACGTGGCCACTTCCATCACAGCCTGGGGTTGGGCAACTGAACCAATGAAAAATTATATCGTTAGAGTCAAGCACATTTCCTGGATTCATTTGCTCTGCCTGATACGTTGGGAGGCATTTTCTCCGCGCAAGATGAGTTAGCTGGTGTGCTAAACATTTGTGTTATGTAAGAACCAGCAGGCTACCTAAAAAAAACTAAAAATCATAACATGATGAGTAGCACTTCCTTAGTTATCTGTTTAATATCACATCCAAATCCCTGATTCAAACTAGGTAGGAAAGTGATATTAAAAGGTACATCCTAGTAATATTGTAAGTCAGTAATCTGGGGCATTTATTCCTTCGAATGTATATACACCATCAAAAATAAATATTATATAAAGAGAACTATGAAACTCTAAGAAAAGATACAGCTGAAGATGTTAACAAATGGAAAAACATATCATGCTCATAGCTGGGAAGAATCGACATTGTCAAAATGTCCATACTACCCAAAGCAATACACAATTTTAATTCAATCCCTATTAAAGCTCCATTATCATACTTTAAAGATCTTGAAAAAATAATACATCATTTTATATGGAATCAGAAAAAAACTTGAATAGTCAAGACATTACTCAGAAATAAAAACAAAGCAGGAGGAATCACTCTACCAGACCTTAAACTATACTATAAGTCAATAGTGATCAAAACAGCATGGTACTGGCACAAAAACAGACAGGTAGATGTATGGAACAGAATAGAGAACCAAGAGATGAACACAGGCAATTAAAAACATTCAGTGAGTAAAAGATTCCCTATTTAACAAATGGTGCTGGGTGAACTGGCTGGCGACCTGTAGATGACTGAAACTGGACCCACAACTTTCACCTTTAACTAAGATAATCTCTCACTGGATTAGAGATTTAAACTTAAGACATAAAAATATAAAAATACTAGAAGAAAGTGCAGGGAAAACTCTTGAAAGAATTGGCCTGGGTGAATATTTTATGAGGAGGACCCCCTTGGGCAATTGATGCAGCATCAAAAATACACTACTGGGACCTGATCAAACTAAAAAGCTTCTGCACAGCCAAGAACACAGTAAGTAAAGCAAGCAGACAGCCCTCAGAATGGGAAAAGATATTTGCAGGTTATGTCTCTGACAAAGGTTTAATAACCAGAATCCACAGAGAACTCAAACGTATTAGCAAGAAAAGAACAAGTGATCCCATTTCAGGGTGGGTAAGGGACTTGAAGAGAAACTTCTCTGAAGAAGACAGGTGCACAACATATGAAAAAATGTTTATCATCCTTAATCATCAGAGAAATGCAAATCAAAACAACTTTGAGATATCATTTAACTCCAGTAAGATTAGCCCACATCACAAAATTGCAAAACCAGAGATGTTGGCATGGATGTGGAGAAAAGGGAACACTTCTACATGGCTGGTGGGAGTGCAAACTAATACATTCCTTTTGGAAAGACATTGGAGAACACTTAGGGATCTAAAAGTAGACCTGTCATTCAATCCTACAATTCCTCTACTAGGTATATTGCCAGAAGACCAAAAATCACATTAGAATAAAGATATTTGTACCAGAATGTGTATTGCAGGCCAATTCATCATTGCTAAGTCATGGAAGAAGCCCAAGTGCCCATAGACCCATGAATGGATTAATAAATTGTGGTATATGTCCATCATAGAATATTATACAGCCTTAAAGAAAGATGGAGACTTTACCTCTTTCATGTTTACATGGATGGAGCTGGAACATATTCTTCTTAGCAAAGTATCTCAAGAATGGAAGAAAAAGTATCCAATGTA
>CAUYON010205185.1:0-19624 GCA_963573935.1 Arctocebus calabarensis | reverse complement strand
CATAATTAAATTAAATTTTTTTTTTTGGAGACAGAGCCTCAAGCTGTCACCCTGGGTAGAGTGCCGTGGCATCACAGCTCACAGCAACCTCCAATTCCTGGGCTCAAGCGAGTCTCCTGCCTCTGCCTCCCAAGTAGCTGGGACTAAAGGTGCCCGCCACAACGCCCGGCCATTTTTTGGTTGCAGCCGTCATTGTTGTTTGGCGGGCCTGGGCTGGATTCAAACCCGCAAGCTCAGGTGTACGTGGCTGGCGCCTTAGCCCATTGAACCACAGACGCTGAGCCTAAATTAAAATTTTTTAAAGGAATCATGCTTGCTTTTATATGTCAAATTTCAAAGTCCTAAAATCGCTAACTTTAGTGCTTATGTAGAATTTTAAAATAGGCTTTCATCTAATTGGGTTATTTGAAATCTGAAAGTCTGACCCCTTTTTTTAAGGTTATTAGAAATAGCCACTGTAATGAAAAAAAAAATCAGTGTATGTTAAATTGTTTTAATATTCCAAAGTTGAGATTCATTAGAAAATGTATTTATTTAGTTTACTCCATAGAGTATGACTTCAATATAATTTTGAAAGTGTCTCATGTATATACTACAGACAGTTTTCATGCAGTTGAAATACAATTAAGCTGGACAATTTGGTTTGTGAACTCATTTTAGAAAAAGTGCAACATGGGTGGCACCTGTGGCTCAAAGGAGTAGGGCACTGGCCCGATATGCCAGAGGTGGCAGGTTCAAACCCAGCCCTGGCCAAAAACTGCAAAAAAGAAAAAAAAAGAAAAAGTGCAACGGACCTCAATGCATACCTCACTGCTGAATATCATCACCATGGTCACATTTTTGCAGTTTTGACCGGGGCTGGTTTTGAACCCACCACCTCTGGTATATGGGGCCAGCACCCTATTCCTTTGAGCCACAGGGGCCGCCCACTATGGTCACATTTGAAGTACTCTCCATGGCCATGTGGTGACCACAGTGACATTCAACAACAAGGTATATAGCATTATTTCTAGGATGAGTTTGAAAACTTAATTGTCAGACTTCATGCACCCCCCCTTCTGATGGTCATTTCAGAAGAATTCCAAAATCACTTTGAAGGGTGGACAAGGGTGCACCATTAGTACCTGGATTCCGAAGGGGAGGACTTTGAAGGCGACTGTAGTGATAATCAGCTATGAGATTTGCAGCCCTTTTCTAGGGCAAATTCACAGTCTTAGTTGTCCAATCTCATATTAATATGAATTATACATAAGACTAACATTTTTAAGTTCTGCTTAATTTAATCTAACCTGAGTATTTAGGACACAGTTAATGCAAACAGAAACTTTCATTGGCCTCGAAGAAGGACAGTTGAAACTTTTGTAGAAAATGCATCAATAATTACTGATGTATTTAGCACATATACACACACACAATTTCTACATCTGTTTCTGAAATTTCTTTACAATGGCCACCTATATCCATTCTCAACAACTTGCCTTGACTCAAAATTTTGGGTTACAGGTAGAATTGCCTCAATAATATCTAAAACCTTTAAAATAAAAGTAACTTATTATTAACTCACATTTTCTAACCAACATTAATGGGTATATCAGAAAACTTAATATAACAATAGAAAAATTATACAAACTTCTGTAGAAGTTATAGGCAATGAGTGTCCAAGGTAATTTTTTGACATAAGTTCTTATTCTGATTAATTTTTCCTTTGTACATCTTTACCCTTCTATGGACTGAATAAACTTAAAATTTACTATTTAGTTTAGCCATTTTATTAATACATGTAAGTTGGTGAAATTCAAAATAAAGAATTTTTACTTACTTGCTAATCAATCTACATGACAAAGCTGTAAGCTGACTTAAAATGCTATTTATTTGAAACATTACAAAGTGCTTGGCACCACTGTAAATGAAATAGAATTTCATCCTTTAAAGGGCTGCAAACCTGAGATTAAACTTAACACTATCAGTTAAGATTTTTTTAAATGTAAAATAAAATAGAAAAGTATATTAGAAGTGGGGGAAGTTGATTATCCCACAAGGTCTCATTTGGAATTTAAGCTTCTCTGGAGTAAATAAATTATATCAAATTGTGCCATCAAATGGCAAAGATTCACTGAAACAAAAATGCACTTTGAATTTATTATTAAATTGCATTTTCAAAATGATCATATGGTCCAGTTTTTAAATTGTATCTGTGTGTATGTTTGGAGAAGTGGGCAGGGGGGAATGTACAAAGATACATAGATAGTTATCAGATCATCCCGAACAATAGAGTCTTTGGTGATTTTATTTTCTCCTCTTCATTAATCTACTTTTGAACTAGTTTTATTATGATACAATTTATTTTTACATGAATTAGCCTAATTTCATGCCAGCTTTATCTTGGAATCTTATATGTAGCATAAAGTTAATTCCCTAAGCAAACAGGATTAGCAAAACATTTAAGGCCAATAATATTTTCTATTATCAAATATCTACTTAAAATAAGTTTTATGCCTATAAGTGTAACCAAGTATTTATCTGTTTTGTTTAGAGAAGTCCTGAACCATCATGTATTATTTAGTATTGCTTTGGTAAAAAAAAAAAAAAAAAAGTCAATACCATAGGCAAATATATAAAAAATATGTAAATATTAAAAAGAGAAAAATATCACTATTACTGAAATAATAAAAAGCATACAAAAATAAGTTGAAAAACTCTTATAACTATTGTACAGTTTAATAGAAGACTAGCAAAAAGTACAATAGCAATGGCTTTTTAAATAACCAGTAAGAAACAAATGATTGAGACAAATCTCATTGGCAAATACTTTACTTTGGCACACTAAACTATAATTTCAACAACTAATTTTCCTTCCTGTGTGCTACAAAGGCTTAAAATCTATTGCAAAATTCTATGTTCTTTATTATAAGTATAGGTATATGACTTAGTTTGGAAAAATCATATATGTCTATGTAAGATTTGGGTGCACAATGAAAGGCATGAGATCGAGCTGAGGGGAGTTCCCCTATTCTGGCAAGCATGCAGACAGCGGCATCTGGGTCTTCTGAAGCAGCTGTGATTGCATTGGCATTCAGTCCTCTGCCATCATTGGGTTGGAGCAAGAGATGCTGATGACAGGAAAATTTCTGAAAGAACGTTTCCACCATGTGTCTAGGCTGTTTTCCTGGTGGATTGTTCCTGTTGTGGTAACATCAAAACCTGGCCTTCCAGTGAGTCTGTGAACTATCTGATACCCTAAAATAAATTGAATTTGAGTAAACCAAGTCAAGGAGATACAAAGATGGACCCCACTTTGATGCAGTAATTGATAAAATTTATTACACCTGCAGGTGGAATCCTCTGCAGTAGCTACCTCACCATCCCTTGGGGGGGGGGGGGTGTTGCTCTAGACTGGTTTTTCATGTTGCCAGAACTTTTCTCTGATATTTCCTTATTAGTATTTTCTTATATCTGTTTCCTTGCCCTAATTTTCCCTTCACTTCCTCTAATTCTTTGTGTTATCTTTGGCTTAGGGTTTTCAATGAGTCCTTTTGATACAGGACTGGAAGGATGAGAAGATTGAAGGGCAAGAAAAGAAAAAAGATTTAAAAAAAGAAAGAAAAGAAAACAGACAAAGGGGAGGGTATGAGTAAAAGGGAATGGTGACAAAAAGAAGAGAGGCACAGAAAGAGGGAAGCAATATAGTTGTACAGTAAGACCCAACCTTAATAACTCCCAACCTCTGGGGGTGCCAGGTTGGGTGGTCCCCTTGAGGTCAGCAGCTCTTTGGCACCCTGCCCATGTTCACCAAGCACAGAGGAAAGACAAAAATGCTATAAATTAAACTGAAACAAGCAAACAGAAAACTTTGTGGGATAAAATTGGGGAGAAAACCAAATAACAGGGGTAGAAATAGAGGTAGAAACACTAGAAAAAATGAAGTTCTTCCCTCAAGGAAGGGAACAGTGGAAAATTATATTTAAACTAGAAAAATGAAGAAAGAAAAGAAAAATCTATAAAGAAAATGCTGAAATTAAAAAAAAAAAAAAAACCAAAGCAATATGTATATCTTGCTGAATATTGCTGAGTAACAGGTGATCTTCTAGGGTATGAGATGTTAATCACAATGCTGATACGGCAGCACAAGATGGAGACTGAAGTCCTCTGCTGATTTCTCAAACCCTGCAGGGTGGAGAGCCTCAGCCCACTTAAGAGCCACTTTAAACTATTAACCTTGGCTAAGCAGAAGCTTTCCCAGGAAAGCACTTGTCACTGGGATCACTCTTGAGATGGCTGCCCACTTACCCATTGTGTCAAAACCAGTCTCACTTTATGCCCCTTAGGGCCAAAGCTATAAAGCATGTCAGTCCCCGTCTTTAGGACACCTAATCCTCGCTCTGTGACCCTGAGAGCGGAGCTTGCCCGGGCAGTTCTCCCACAATGTCTCCATGCCCACAGCCGAACACTATTAGTTCCCTCTGGCTCAGCAGCACAGTCTGAGGCCCTAGACAATGCTCAAAGTCCTCCGCATTCTCACCCAATTTCTCCCAAGGCAGTTCAACTAAGTGCCAAGTCAAAAAAAAAAAAAAAAAACAGCTCATAGGTAAGGCCTTTCCAGTTTTCAGTCTCACTACTGCTATACTTACAGCTGCCTTGGGGATTAGACCCAACGAACACAAGCAATCACTGCTTTTTTTCTCCTCATGGGGTCCAAAAGTCTCTCACTGACTCCTTGTGACCCCAAAGGGATTTTTCTGGGCAGATCTCACCAGCTACAGAAGCCTAGTCTTCTCTCCCCAATCTCACCAGTGCCCAGTTGCAAGGAAGCTGTTACTCAGCCGCCATCTTGCTCCTTGCCCAGAACCTAACTAATTTTTCAAATCCTATGTCATTTGGAAATGTATACCCCTCACTGAAAACCCCTTCCTGAAATTGTGCTTTTGGAATAAAATACATTCTTCGTTTTAAACATATTATAGTCAAAACAGCCGGCACTTTCACGCAATTCACCACCAATTATAGAAGTAAGTCCTGTGTACAGTAGTCCTCCAAGTTTAGTTGGGCTATATACAAAAACATAATCTTCTAAATTGTATGATCTATTTTGAATAGAAGATTTTATAGTCTCGTCAGGTTCAAGAGTTATGTATATGCCACAATATAAGCTTAAATTTAGGGAGGAAGTATAAAACTTTTTTTGTTCTATTTAATCTCACTGAGTTACTATGTCTTATGTTTCAAGAGCAACTGTATACTGAAAAAGCAAAGCAAGATTAAAGTAATAGTGAAAATCTAGAAATGATATTTAGTTATCTGGACTTTTAAAGTTTATAATTTTATTCATATGTTTAAGCAAAGGCAAGACAATTCACTACAATAAAATAAAATCTTTTATTTTATTTAATGATAAATCTTATCATTGACTTTCACTCCAACAGAATTTCTATATTCCACAAATCCAAGATTTTGTTTTCAAATATTTAACTAAATGTTTCATATATAAGAAATGTAATATTATTCATCCATAAAAGTGTAGCATGAAGTTATGATACATGCTACACTATGGATGAAACCTGAAAATATAATGGTAAAGGAAATAAACAGACACAAAAGGACAAATGTTGTGTGATCCCACTCACATAAAATATCTAGAAAAGGCAACTTCAAGGAAAGAGAAAGTAGATTAGAGCTTATCATGGCATGAGGAGTGACTAGAGAGTTACAGCTTAACATTACAGAGTTTCTATTGGAGTTGATGAAAAGATTGGGAAAACAGATAGTGGTAATGTTTGCACATTGTGCATGTGATTACTCTCCCTTAATTACAGTGATACCTTGGAATCCAAACTTAATCTGCATTTGAGTTCCAAATCATTAGGGTTTCAAGACAATTTTTCCCCTTTAAAATAATAGAAACTGGGCTCGGCGGCAATAGCACAATGGTTACAGCATCAGCCACATACACTGAGGCTAATGGGTTCAAACCAAGCCAGGGCCTGATAAACAACATTGACAGCTGCAACAAAAAAGAACTGGGCGTTGTGGTAGGTGCCTGTCATCCCAGTTACTTGGGAGGCTGAGGCAAAAGAATTGCTTAAGCTCAAGAGTTTGAGGTTGCTGTGAGCTATGAACCATGGCGCTCTACCAAGGGCAACATAGTGAGACTCAATCTAGAAAAAAATAAATAAAATAAAATAATAGAAATTGGATTAATTCATTCCTGGGTCCCACAGAGTCAAATTTTCAAAACAATTTTAACAGTAAATACACTGTTAAGGCAAAATATTAACAAATAATAATATTTAAATTAAAATGTAAATCGATAAAATTAAAAATGCAAAAACCTGTATTTACTTTAAAAAGAAGGGATGCTGCCACATGTGGAAGCTAGAGGAGGAGGAGGAGACAGATTATTGCTTGGAAGATGAGTCCACTTCCATGATAACATCAGGTAACTGCCTCTCCATGCATAACACTATGGATCCCAGTCCTATTCTTAAAGTTCTTGAACCAGCCCCCTGCTGGTCTTAAACTCATCCTTTTGCACACTAGTATCAGGCATGCCTTTCTCTAAATCAATATGGAAGACCTTGGCTGTCTCATAAATTATCATCTCAGAAATCACATTGCCAGCCAGTTGTTTTTCATTAATTCAAACTAAGAACAGTTTTTCCATCTTTTCCTTACTTTTCAACCTCCTAGATACCCGTATCATAAACCCTTTTGCCACATCAGCTTCTTTGATAGCTTCTTTATGTTTCAAAATTGTATAAACACTTGATTTAGGCTTCCCAAACACGGTAGCAAGATCAGCCACATACGTGCACCTCCCTCATGCCAAGTGATAAGATCTTTCATAACTTCAATTGTTATGGAGACAACAATTGAAGCACTAACAGCTTTCCTCTTACTCATATTTTCTTCACTACACTTTTTAGGACCCATGGCAAATATAGTTAGTTGTTATTATATATAAAAGAAAATACAAAACAACTACAAATGCATGAAATTACCAGCAAAAATCACGCAAAATGCGTTCACTACAGCTTCCAACAATGAACTGAATGACAAAGCACATGGGTGGCCCCAGCACTGGGGAAACATATGGACGAAAACACACAAACAATGTGCTGGGTGTTCAGATTCCAAAGTAACATTCAGATTTGGGACAAAATTTGCTCACAATTTTTATTCAGATTCCAAGTTGTTCAAATTCTGGGGCATTTGGATTTCAGGGGCAATACTGTATACGTTTAAAATGGTTAAAATGGCAAACATTATGTTACATACTTAACCACAAATAATCTTGAAGAAATTGAAAAAATATTGACTACTGACACAGCCCCCAAAAAGCACAGCATTGAGGTTTTTTGTCTGTTTGTTTGTTTTTTGGAGCCTCAAGCTGTGGCCCTGTGTTGAGTGCCGTGGCATCACAGCTCAAAGCAACCTCCAACTGCTGGGCTAAAGCAATTCTCCTTCCTCCACTTCCCAAGTAGCTGAGACCACAGGTACCCGCCACAACACCCAGCTATTTTTTGGTTGTAGCCATCATTGTTGTTTGGTTGGCCTGGGCTGGATTCGAACCTGCCAGCTTAGGTGTATGTGGCTGGTGCCTTAGCTGCTTGAGCTACAGGCATCAAGCCAGCATTGAGTTTTATGACTGTTGCTACTTTGACATTTTAAACTTAGATTTAAACTTCTATTCCTATTTCTGAATGTAATCAGAAAGAGAATACTTCAAATAGCCTTACAACTAATATTGACTAGTTATTATGAAAAAAATTGCCTTTCAATTTTGCTTAGTTTTTTTTTTTTCTCTTGTATAAGCATATGGGGCATCAGTATAAATTTGCTACGTGGATGTATGTATTGCATAATGGTAAAGTCAGCACTGTGTATCCATCACCAGAATAACACATATTGTACCCATTAAATAATTCCTCATCATTTACCCTCTTTCTATCCCCTCAATCTCTTTGATTATTCATCGTTCATCATTCCACTTTCTACTTCCATGGGTACCCATTATTTTAGTGCATACTTATAAATGTGAACAGGCAATATTTGTCTTTCTGTGTCTGAATTGTTTCACTTAAGATAAGGCATTCTACTTCTTTCCATGTTGCTGCAAATAATAATATTTCATTCTTTTTGTGGCTGAATAGTATTTCCTCATGTATATATACCACATTTTCTTTATCCAGTAGTCTGTAGATGGACACTTACGTTGATTTCATGACATTGCTACTGTGAATAGCGCTGTGACAAGCATACATATGCAGGTATGTTTTTATACAATGATTACTTTTCCTTTGGATAGATACCCAGAAGTGAAATTGCTACATCACAGAGTCTTTTTACTTCTAGTTCTAATTTACTTTTCGACCAACAGTGCATGAGCATTTCTTCTACACATACTTGCCAAAATCTGTTAACTTTTCTTTTTTATTAATGGAAATTCTGATTAGTGTAATATGATATCCCATTGTAGCTTTAATTTGCAGTTCTCAGATGATTTGTGATGGTGACCACTTTTTCATAAGCTTGTTGACCATTTATATGTCTTCTTTTGAAAAATGTTGCTATATGTCCTTAGCCAACTTTTTAAAGAGATTATTTGGTTTGTTTTTGTTTGTTTGTTTGTTTTTATCGTTGTAGTTGCTGAGTTCCTTATAGATTCTAGGTATTAGTCCCTTGACAGATATATAGTTTATAAATATTTCCTCCCACTTTTCAGGTTTCTGTTCACTTTGTTGATTATTCGTTTTGTTGTGAAGAAGCTTTTTAGTTTAATCAAGTCCCAGTTGTCTTTTTTTATTTTGGCCATTTTTGAAGTCTTAGTCATGGAGTCTTTACCAAAAGTCCAGAAGAAATTTATTTTCTTCTAGTATTTTTATAGTTTTAGGTCTTATATTTAATTTTAATCTTTAATGCATCTTGAGCTGACTTTTGTATATGGTGAGAGATAAGAATCCAGTTTTCTTCTTCCTCCCCTGGACATACAATTTCCCCTACCACCATCTACTGAAAAAGTACCCTTTCCCCAGTGTATCTTCATGTTAACCTTGTCAAAGATCAAGTTGCTGAAGTACATTGCTTTATTCTTGGATTCTCCATTCTATTACATTGATACGTGTCTATTTTATACCACTGCTATGCTGTTTTGCTTACTATAACTTTGTAGTATGCAGTAGAACCTCTGCTCAAAGGACTGTAACAAATTGGTCAATGTGAGGAACTAAGCTTACTATACTAATAAGTACATATGGTGCATATCTAGTCTGTGAAAATTAGGTCAACTTAAGGAGGTAGTCAACTGTGGAGGCTCTACTGTAATCTGAAGTCAGGAAATGACTATTCAGTAGATAATTTGTTGATGTTTCCAGCTTTGTGCTTTCTGCTCAGGATTACTTTGGCTATCTGGACTCTTTCATGGGTGCCATATAAATTTTAAGATTGTTTATACTAAATACTGTGAAAAATTATATTAGTATTTTGATAAGGATTACATTGACTTTTTATATCGCTTTCAGCAATACAGACACTTTAACAATAACTATACTTAATTCATCTAATCGATAAACATGAGATGTTTTCTGTTTGTGTCATCCATAATTTCTTTTGCCAGTGTTTTATAGTTTTCACTGTAGAGAATTTTTACCTCCTTGGTTAAATATATTTCTATGTATTTTATTTATTTAAGTATATAGTTCTTGTAAATGGGATTGTCTTCTTAATTTGGTTTTTAGCTATATTGTTATTGGTGTATGGAAATGTACTGATTTTTGTACTTTGATTGTGTATCCCCAAACTTTATTGAATCTATTTCTCATATGTATGAGATTAGTGGGGTTTAAGCCTTTTAATTTTTTACAACTATACAGAGAATAATGATAATTTGATTTCTTCTCTTCCAAATTTGGATGCTATTTATTTCTTTCTCTTACCTGATTGCTCTGACTAGAATTTCCAGTATTATGTTGAATACTATCCATGAAATTCAGCATTCCTGCCTTCTTTCGGTTCCTAGAGAGAATGTTTTCAACTTTTCTCCTTTCAGTATAATGTTACCTATGATTTTACTTTATATGATCTTTATTATTTTGAGGTATGTTCCTTCTGTGCCTAGTGTTTTAAGAGTTTTTAGCTGGAATTTTATCAAATACTTTTTTTTCCTTTGGCATTTATAGGGATGATCATATGGCTTTTGTACTTAATTCTGTGTATATTATATATCATTTGCTCATTTGTATACATTGAACTACCCTTGCATCCCTGGAATAAAACCCACTTGATCATAATGTATATAGTATTATTTTTGTTGCTGTTGTACTGTTGAAGTCAGTTTGTTAGTATTTTGTTGAAGATTTTTATAACTATGCCTCATCGATATTGGTGTGTAGATTTCTGCATACTGGTATATAGTTTTCTTTTTTATTATATACTTGTCTGGTTTTGGTATCTCAGTGATACTGGCCTTGTAGAATGAGTTGGGTAGAGTTCTCTTTTCCTCTATTTTTTTTGAAGCAATTTCACAAGGATTTGTATTTGTTCTTTTTTGTATGATTAGTAAAATTCAGCTGTGAATCCATCTACCCTGTCCTGGGCTTTTTCTGTGGTATTGCGTCCTGATATTTCTGATAGTAATGTCTCCTTTTCCACTTTTGATACTGTTTATAAGAAATAGTAGTTATCTTATCTGTTAAGAAATATATAGGCTCAGCACCTGTAGCTCAGTGGCTAGGGCGCCAGCCACATACACCGGAGCTGGCAGGTTCAAATCCAGCCCTGGTCAGCTAAACAACACTGACAACTGCAACCAAAAAATAGCCAGGTGTTGTGGCAGGTACTTGTAGTCCCAGTTATTTGGGAGGCTGAGGCAAGACAATCTCTTAAGCTCAAGAGTTGGAGGTTGCTGTGAGCTGTGATGCCATAGCACTCCACTGAAGGTAACATAGTGAAACTCTGTCTCAAAAAAAAAAAGTGTGCAAATGGATACTAAAGTGAATAGGAATAGCTATAATTAGATCAGATAAAACAGACTTTGAATCCAAAATTATTTAAAGAAAAAAAAAGGCCAGGTGTGGTGACTTCGACCTGTAATCCCAGCACTCTGCAAGGCCAAGGCACATGTCTGACTGAGCTCATGAGCTTGGGACCAGCCTGAGCTAGAGCAAGACCCTGTCTCTAAAAGTAGCTGGGCATTGTGGCAGGCACTAATAATCCCAGGTACTCAGGGACTGAGGCAAAAGAATCACTTGCGCCCAAGAATCAGAGGTTGCTGTGAGCTATGATGGCATGGCACTCTACCAGGGTGAAAAAGTGAAACTCTGTCTCAAAAAAAAAATAGATAAATAAATGGAAAAACCCACAAAAGACAAAGACAATAATTACTTAATAATAAAAGGATCAGTTCAATACTGTAGTATCCAGATTCATAAGATAAATATTATTTGACACAAAGAGATAAACAGTACTGCAAAACAGTGAAGGACTTCAACACCACATTCATAGCACTAAAACAATTTTTATCTAGACAGAAAAGAAACAAAGAAATATTAGACTTTAAACCAAATGGATGTAGCAGGCATTTATAAACCATTCTACCCAAAATTACAGGATATACATTCCTCTCTTCACCACATGGAACATTCTCCAAAATTGATCATATGTTAGGTCACAAAACATGTCTCAGTTATTTCTTAAAAATTGAAATCATATTAAGTACTTCTCAGATCACGGTGGAGTAAAACTAGAAATAAAGAGAATAAGAGGAATTTCATAAACTACACAAATTTATGGAGATTAAATATACTTTTGAATGATATTTTGGTCAACAAAGAAATTAAAACAGAAATTAAAATTTTTTTAAATGAATGAAAATGAGAACATAACATATCACAACACAGGGCACAGAAAAGCAGGGCTTAGAGAACAATTTATAGCATTAAACACTAATATCAAAAAAGTAGAATGATCACAATTTAATAAGACAAGAATAAACCAAACCCAAAGGGCCAAGTACAGTGGCTTGAGCCTGTAATCCCAGCACTCTGTGAGGCCAAGACAGGCAGATTCCTTGAGGAGTTCAAGACCAGCCTGTGTAACAGAGTCTGTCAAATAAAACAAAAATCAAAGTTAACAGAAGAAAATAAATAACAAAGATCATAGCAGAACTAAATGAAATAAAGACCAATTTAAAAAGCACAAATGATCATCAAAAATTGCTTTCTCAAAAACTAAATAAAATTGATAAATCACTAAGTAAACTAATTAAGAAAAGGAAAGATCCAAAAAAACAAAATAAGACATGGTCAGATTTTTAAAACTGGTACGAAAAAGTCATTGACTAAAGAAATCAAGGATTTGTTTTGGGGGTTAAAACATTAGCTCAACAGATTCAAATCTCAACTAGGTTTAGCAGAGTTGTGTACTCTTGGTGCCCTTATTTTGAATTTTCTTTCTCAATGTCACTGTTCAACCAGTAGCAACAGCATTCTTTTCAAGAGTTAAAATATAAAAAAACCACCCTGAGCAAAAGTGAGACCCCATCTCTACTAAGAAGAGAAAAACTGAGGCAAGAGGATTGCCTGAGCCCAAGTTGGAGGTTGCTGTGAGCTATGATGCCACAGCACTCTACCCAGGCAACAGCTTAAGACTTTGTTTCAAAAAAAAAAAAAGAAGAAGAAGAAAGAAAGAAAGAAAAAGAAAAAGAAAAGAAGGTACTCTACAATGCCATTACTAAGTATGTACCCAAAAGACAAACAATCATTTTACCATAAGGACATTTGCACTTGAATGTTTATAGTAGCTCAATTCACAATCCCAAAGATGTGGAATCAAACCAAGTGCACATCAACCCAGGAATGTATTCAGCCAAAAAAGATAGACTCTTTTATATTTACCTGGATGGAGATGAAGAACATTCTCCTATATAAAGTATCACAAGAATGGAAAAATAAACATTCCACTGCATATACTAATCTGAAAATATAGACTAACAACCACAGGCCCACAAATGAGAAAAGCACAATTAAAGTCAAGAAGAAGAGAGGGGAAGGGAAAGGGGAGGCTCGATTATTTCCCACTTAATGGGTGAAGGACTCAACTACAACTCAAACTCAGGATTTTACCTTATAAATGCAAATAATGTACCTAATCATATGTACCCTTATATTAACTCATAATAAAAAAATAAAAATAACTTTTTCTAGCAGAACACTTTAAATTTACTGAAAGAATTGATCAGATAGCAGAGAGTTTCAAAATATCCCACACTCAGTGTTTCCCATTAGTAATATCCTACATTAGTATGATACATTTGCTACAGATGTTGCAGGAAGATGAGGCACAATAGAGCGAAAGGGCACTCAACACCATGTTTATAAGAGGAAGGGCTTCATTTCAGCCAACGGAGTGAGGAGCAGAAGAACTCAAAATGGCCATGCTCCCTGACTGGCTCAGTCTTGTCCTTTTCACCCCCCAGTCAAAAAGTTCTGGCCTACGGGTACCTTTCTCATTGGTCAGTTTGAATCAAGGTGGAGAAGCAGGCTCTGGCTTTTATAGAACTATGACCTTTCACAGAAGTGGAAGCAAATGTCAGCCTACATGTCCCAGGAAGTTAAGTTTTTACAAATTCCTAAGAGCTGAGTTACTACAGGGATCACCTCTCAGGAGTATCCTTGGGCTCTCCTTGAGAAGACCTCTGTTCTCTTTGACCTTTTTCCAGATATCCTCTATCACAGATAATGAACAAATATTAATACATCATTATTATCTAAATTCCATAGTTTATGCAGATGTCCTTGTTTTCTAGTTTCTCCCTAACAAAATTCTGGTATTTGAACGATAAAAATTGAGATATATATATATATACCAGTATATGCATGTTTTAGAATGTGGAACCAAAAGATACCATCTTACATAGGTAATATTGAAAAAAAATAACTTGTCAACGTTATTTTTATGTAACATTATAAGCGTTATTAATATGAGAACCTTCCATGAAGAAAGTAAAAGATAGAAAATAAGGCAAATAAAATACAGACCCTATGGTAAAAGTAAGTAAAATAAGCTGTACTGAAAGAAATTACAACATAAACTTGGGTGATAGAAATACAAAACTGATGTATTAAAATAAAAACATATAAATAAAATAAATAAAATAAGCTGTAAATAAAAGGCAAATAAAGCTGTAAAATAAGGCAAATAAAATACAGACCCTATAGTAAAAGTAAATACCATAAGCTGTACTGAAAGAAAATACAACAGAAACTTTGGTGATAGAAATACAAAACTGACGTATTAAAATAGAAACATACAAATCTCCCTAGAAAAATAAAAAAAGATTTAAAGACTGTACTTTAAAAAATTTCCAATGATGTGCCATTTAGAACCCCCATAGAAACAATTTAAATGCCAATTAATCAAAGATATTCTTCACCACATTGCATAATACATGGAACCGTTTATATCCACTCAGAATAAGCATAACATGGACCTGTATTCCCTAACCTGAAGGGCTGCAGGATGGATACATGGATAAAGCAAGTAGAAGTAAATACAGTATAATCACCTTCATGACAAAACAAAAGGGAGCCATTCCAGGCTTTCCAAAGTACAAACAAACAGACTGAGAAGGCTGAATTCCAAGTACTTGCTTTATACAAAAAACACAGATTCCAAAAGAACCAGAATACTTTATTGAGGGGGAAGATAAGTGATATCAGATCACTGCCTGATGTGCACAGGAATTATATCGAAGAGAGACACTAATGGGTAACCAAACACAACAGTGTCCTTAAGCTACAATAGCCTGAAACTCTGAGAAGCCCAGTACTCTCTACCTCAGCAATTGTGGAGACAAATATTTAGTGCAGAAACATAAAGTCACAGAGGAGATATCTTTGAGAGTTCCAGCAACAGTCGACTGGGAGCTGTGACTTTCCTCGCCCCAGTGGAATGTACTGCAAAGTTGGCAGTCCTCCAGGCCTCCATGTGTGACCCTCACTGTATAAACAACTATTGTGAACAAATAGTGCTCAAGGTTTGGGAATGAAACCTCCTCTTGAGCAGGTGGCACCTGATCTGACGACTTCCCAACCCCTTTCAAACATTCTCCGGGGCAGTCTCACCACAGTCCTGTAAAAACATAGGATAAGATGATAACAGGGCCCATTTCCTGGATCACAGTGTCAACAGAATGTCTTTCTTCAGGAGGTCCTTGGTCTCAGGGATTCAAAGAATGAACCCATGGACCACAGATCAGTGGTAAGATAGGATTTTATTAGACAGAAAGGAATATGGAAGGAGTAAAAAGTACCAGAGCTTCTGGGGAGGGGAAAGACCCAAGTTGGAAGTTTCCCACATAGGTCCTTTGTCTAGTGTTATATGTTACATTTTGGCCAGGACTTGGTAAGTGGAAAAACACCTCTACAAACTTAATGAGTAACAAATGAATGGATGCAGTCCCTCCCCTGGGGCAGGGTTATTAGGTCTTTGCAGTTTATGTCTCAGGGAAGGGATTAGTGTGTGCCTCCTACTCAAGATAAAACCACCCAAAACATTTCAGGCTGCTTTGTTCATAACCTTGCTAGAGCCCAGAGGATGTGGCCTGGAAAGGGACTTTCCTGGGGCGAGGAAAGTCACATCTCCTCTTTGTGCTTGGAGATGAGGGTATGATTCTGAGCTCACCTGGGCCTAGAGAATGGGAGGGCTCCCTGTCCAGCCCTGAGTGGAGGGAATCCTGTATCAATCCTCCCTCTCCACATAGAAGCTCTAACTGCAGTTAGGAAAATGCACTGACCACTCCAAACTGCTTCCTGCTGAAGATGGATAGTGATATAAGGGGACGGTTAGAAGTTCCTCAGAGGAGGGTGATCTAGGATTCATGGTAAATGGAAATCCGGGTTGATCCCTCTACTTCAGAGTAAAATGTATTCTCTTCATAAAATTGCTCAGGCCTAGGAAACTGGGGTCCCTTGTCTAGCCTTGAATGGGGGAATCCTGCATCAATAGAAGGGGACATTTAGGATTTCTCCAGATGAAGGGCGATCCAGGGGTTTGTAACATTCAGGTCTTGGGCTTGAACCCTTTTTACTGTTTGTGGCCTAATGATATCATTTCTGGAAGACATAAATATGATCAGCATATCACCAGACAGCCAAAGATTGCCTTTTGAAATTAACAGTCCAGTAAGGTTATGAGAAGTATAAACAATTAGGTCTTTTCACAAAGTTACCTTAATTGTCCCTGGGGTTAAGAGGGCTACAGGTGCTACAACCTGCAGACAGTGTGTCTATACTTCAGCCACAGTGTCAATTTCTTTACTAAAATAAGCTACAGATTATAACACTGGACCCCAGTGTTAGGTTAAGATTCCTAAGTCAACTCCAGTCCAATCAGTAACAGATTAAATTGTTGTCAGGTAGGAAGACAACAGGAGCCTGTACAGGAGCATTTTTCAGCTGTTGGAATGCCTTACCTGCTCTCAGTCCAGAGTGACCAGGGCACTGTTAGAGTATTTTTAATTAAAAAAAATAGAGTGGTCTAGTTATTTCACTATATCTAGGAATCCAGAGTTTGCAGAAGCCTATGATTCCTAAGAAGCCTCAAAGCTGTCTGAGAGTTCGAGGTTTAGGATGAGCCAATAATTTTTCTATTCTTTCTTTGCCCAAGGCTCTCTTCCCCTGTGAAATTTGGAGACCCAAATAGTGCACTTCAGAAACACATAAGTGGGCTTTAGCCTTGGAAACTTGGTATCCACAATCAGTTAGAAAGTTTAATAGAGCTTGGGTAGCTTTGTGACATTCCTCTGCCATCTGCTGCTCCCAAAGAATGTCATCTACATACTGAATAAGAGTCACTGTGGGATATGAGAAATGACTCAAGCCTTGGGCCAAGGCTTGCCCAAATAAGTGTGGGTTGTTCCTAAATTTCTGAGGTAATTTAGACCAAAAGAGCACATGTTGCTTTTCCCACCTGTCCTTTGGTAGCCCATACTTTGGGGTTAATTTCTGTCTCTAATAAGGGACGGCATAGTATAGGTTCTTGTCCCATATTCATATAAATAGTTGTCCCCACTTTAGTTAGTATGTCACTCCCCAAAAGGGGAGCAGGACTTTCAGGCATGATTAGGAAGGCATGAGAGAATAGCCAGTCATGTAATTGCAGCTTAAAGGCTGAGAGAAGACTTTGGCAACTGGATTTCCAGAAACCCCCTGTATAGTTACAGATTTGGGGGATAGAAGACCAAGGTTAGAGAGAACAGAAAAGGTTGATCCAGTGTCCAGGAGAAATTTTATCCCCTATCTATCCACTATGAGACAGACCTGGGGCTCTTCGGGGGTGATGACACAGCTGGAGTCATGAGAAACTGCCCCAGGCACCCTCAGTCCAGTTCAGAGGCTGATGGGGTCACTGTCCCAGGAGGCCTTAACCTCTGAGAACAAGGTCCCCTTCCAGCGATCACCCTTGCCTTCTGGACAGGGGCCTGGTGGCTCGCTGGACAAGTGGTGCTGCCAGAGGCAATCGCTCTTGTAGTGGCCAGTCTGACCACATTGGAAGAAGTTGCTCTTAACTCCTTCAGCTTCCCTCTGCCCCTAAATGGTGCCCATTTGTTGGAGTGCTGTTACCAGAGCTGTTGTTCTTTCCTTCTAATAACTTCTTTCTTTTTTCTCCTCTTTATCCTGATCTCAATTATAAAAGACCACTGTGGCTGTTTTAAAAAGATTCTCCAAGTTATGATTCAGACCTAGAGCCAATTTCTGGAGTTTTCTTCAAATGTCTGGTGCCACCTGAATGATAAATTTATCTTTTAAAATAATTTGGCCCTCTAAGGAGTTAGGTGTCAACTGAGTGTGTTTTCTCCTTGCCTCCCTAAGCTGCTCAGGAAAGGCTGAATGACTTATTTTGCTCCTGGTAGATAGTCGACAACTTAGAATAATTCAAAGGCTTTTTCTTGGATCAACGTAAACCTTCTAGGATACTTGTCAGAAGACATTTATGCCACCAGTCACCTTGTTTCTCAGGAACCCATTTGGGATCCTCAAAGGGAACTACCTTCCCATAGGGTATCTGTGCCTTTCCTCAGAAGACATACTGCTACCACTGTTGAACATGAACCACAAATCACCCTGCTTGCTAGTCTCATCTAAGACGCCATTTTTCTCATTGCCAAAGTTAATGTTTGGTCAAGCAGTACAATTACATCGCTCCAAGAGATATCAAGGCTTTGTCTTAATCCCTGGAGAACATCTGTATAGCTATCTGAGTCATCAGAAAATTTCCCTAAATCAACCTTAATTTGCTTTAAATCTGGCAGAGAAAATGGAGTGAATACTCATGCATTTTTCCTCTCACCATCTGTAGTCTCAATGAAGGGACACAAAGAAAGATACAGTTGCTTTCTGGGGGCCCCAATGGGACCAGAAGAAACTCTTTTAAAACATTCCTTTTTGTGGTTTTCTAAATGCATGGAGGAAGGTGAAAGAGAAGGAGAAGGCGGGTTTGAACTAGGTGGTGACAGCATCTCTTTCGGGAATCCTTGACCACTTGGGGATTATTACTACAACTAGGAGAGCTGGATCTATCTGACAGGTTTTACGCAGTTGGGGTTTGTCTCTGAGAAAAAAGAAAGCTTGCACATAGGGCACTTCAGACCACTTCCCTTCTTGTTTACAAAAAAGATCAAAAGATCTAACTGAAAAATGGTATTCTAATTTAGATTACCCTGTGGTGACCATTGTTCACCATTGGAGAATAGATACTAAGGCCAGACTTAGGTGAAGAAGAAAACCATACTTTTTTTTTTTAGCATCTGGGGATCAAACAAGTCCACATGCTTCAGAATATAGCTCAGTGTGGTGTTCCAGCAGTGTAGGCCAGAATATCAGGTACCTGGAAGCTATAGTGATCTCACCTGAGGAAAGTTCTCCTGGCAAGGACTTTCCATTACCACGGTGTTCTCTGTTCTCTTAGAGAGAGAATGTTACTCATCTGTGAGAAAGAACAAATGTCTAGTGTCTTAGTCAGTCACACCCTGTTTTCCTGGGTTGTCAAAGTGTCCTCTGACTGACCTAGGAAGACTTCCAGCCAAACAAAAGGAAGCATTCCTCAAATGCTTGAGGACGAATCCCTGAAGAGAGTGGTCTCCTCAGCCCATGAGTTTGTCTGGCTCTTCTGTGCATATTACCGCCCAAGAAATCAGGTATCCAGGAGCCTGGTACCACCTGAGGCAAGTTCTGCCCCTTTCTGCACCTGCTGTTGAGTATATGCCTGTCAATCATACTGGGGATGAGTCCTGCCCTGGAGAAAATGGCTGCATGGTGCTCCCAAGCGTAACTTTTTACAATTTTTACAAGCTTTTCCTAAAGTCCCCGTATTAAAAGAAAATAGACTTTCTATCACGAGCAGGTCTTAGATGTTATGTTTTCCCACTTTCTTCTCCAAACATTGGCAAGGTAACAATGATTCAATTCAGGGTTGAGAGACACTTTAAAATTTCGCTTTAGAGGGCGGCTCCTGTGGCTCAGCGAGTAGGGCGCTGGCCCCATATACCGAAGGTGGTGGGTTCAAGCCCGGCCTCGCCGAACTGCAAAAAAAAAAAAAAAAAAAAAAATAGCCGGGCGCTGTGGCGGGCGCC
>CAUYON010205184.1:0-15360 GCA_963573935.1 Arctocebus calabarensis | reverse complement strand
AGCCCTTGAAGGAGGACCAACAGGACAGCGTGACAACTGAGAAAGGATGAGAAGTATGAGGACATGAACTAAGCTCCCAGACACCTGTCCAAAATTCACTGCTGCTTCTCTGTTCTCCACGCTGAATTTTGTTTGAAAAAGAAAACGTCTTTCCTCTGCTTCCTCTGATCTGCCAGCACAAGTGAAGGAACAGGAGGCTACCGACTCTCAGTCGCATCTAACATTCAAATGAGCCTCTGGAGTCTTCTCTTTTTGTTTAGCAAAACATAAAATGAAGGCATCAGAAACCAGAGGGCCTTGGCCGGGCTCGGTGGCCCACGCCTGCAATCCTACCACTCTCAGAGGCTGAGGTGAGTGGACTGCTTGAGCTCACAAGTTTGAGACCAGCCTGAACAAAAAAGCAAGACCCCAATTCTACTAAAAATAGAACAAACTAAAAAAAAAAAAAAAAAGAACAAACTGAGGCAAGAGGATGGCTTGAGCCCAAGTAGGAGGTTGCTGTGAGCTATGAAGACGCCACAGCACTCTACCCAGGGCAAGTGGAGTGCCGTGGCCTTCCTTGTGCTTCAGTAAATGTAAAGATATAAACGCTTTCCCCGTGAAGAGTGATGAGTAAGCACTCATGGAGAGTGGCCTGTTTTTAAAAAGTGGTGCCAGCCCAGCCTTGGGAAACGTGTGTAGCACATTTTCCCACACTTCTGAAGAAACAACAACAACAAAAAGAAATATTCTAGAAGATGAGTTTAGAGAATAGACATAATTCCTACCCATTAATTACCACACGGTTTGATGCCAGGAATGTTCATTTAAAAACAGTTAAGTCTGAAGTTTAAATGACAAGGGAAATCATTGTGCTGAAAATCTAAGGGTCCACTCTCATGCGTGTGGAAAAGCACAAAATCTTAAGTAAGGAATAAAACATCCCCAGTCAATATTGATACAAACTATTCATTAGAAGTATATTTGTCAACGATGGCACAGGATTTCAATATAGGCTAGAGAAACTCAGTTAATCAGAAAGCTTTTATTCAAGTATAAATACGAAATTGGAGATTTTTCCCCCAGGACTTTAACATGTATGGTTGAAACTCTTAGTAAAATGTATAAACTTTCCTGACTGTCTAAGCACAGAAGGATCACCACAGTTAAGTTAACTGTCTAAGCACAGAAGGATCACCACAGTTAAGTTAACCCCTGAAGACTGGGGTATCTAAGTGGCCCTCAGATGCTAGAGTTGATGATCAGCATTCAGAACTTCAGTGGAAGACACAAAAAATTCATTTGGAGACATAAATTCTTGATGGGAGCTCTAAAGTATTTTTAGGTCCTATTCTGTCATAAGAAATGATGGAGATTTTACATGTTTGTTTTTTCTTTGTTTTGTTTGCAGTTTTTGGCTGGGGCTGGGTTTGAACCAGCTACGTATATGGGGCTGGGGCCCTATTCCTGTGACCCACAGATGCCGCCTGAGACTTTACATCTCTTATGTTGACTTGGATGGAGTGGAAATACATTCTTCTCAGTAAAGTATCTCAAGAATGGAGAAAAATTCCAATATACTCAATACTAATACGAAACCAATATATAAACAATTACATACCCATATGAAGATAAAACACAAATATAGTCTAGCAAGGGGGAAGGGAGAGGAGGTGTGGGGAGAGGAGAAAGGGCGATTGGCAGAAGGAGGGACAGCATTGGCGGGATCTCACCTAGTGAGCACAATGTAAGGGTGTTCAGCACCCCCCTGGGTGAAGGGCTCAGTTATAACTTGAACTTTACCTTGGAAGTGAGAACACTGTAACCTAAAAAATTGTACTCTCATATTAATGTGAAATAAAAAAACCCAAACAAACCATTTTTAGGTTCTCTCCTTTCACCAGGTTGTAGAGAGTGACAAAGAATTTAGCAAAAGTCAACTTTCACTTAATTGCTTGTGACCAACTGAGACTTTGCTCTCTTAGGAGACAAAGGCTCATGAGTATAGATGTTGAAATATAGCGACTGTTTCCCCTCCAAATACTGTTTAATTATGAAAGGTAAAATAGCAACTTTGCGGTGGAGAAAGATGGCAGACACGCTCTTAACCAAATGACCACAGGTCAAGCAATGCGACTAGTCAACAGCACCAGTGTCCTGTCAGGATATGCTAAGGTTACTCCTGTGGTAATCCTGCCAAAAACGCACAACCCAAACTTAGTCGTAAGAAAATATCCCACTAACCCGAGTGAACTGAGAACAATCTACAATATGAGTGACCTGTACTCTCCAAAAATGCCAGTGTCACAAGCAAGAGAGACTCAGAAAATTGTTCTATATACCAGGAGACTAAGGAGACAAGAGAACTAAATTCAAATTTTGGATTCCTTTTGCTAACAAAAGCCTTGATGGGACAACTGGCAAAGTCTTAATAAGATCGATAGATTAGGTAATAAACTTGTTTCAGAGTTAATTTCTTGATTTTGCTCATTGCCCTGTTCTCACATAAGAGAATTTTAGGAAATATAAACTGAAATATTGAAAGAGTGAAAGGTGATCAATCTACAGCTTACTCAAAGATGGGCATGAGAGAACTTTGTGGCTGATGAAAATGTTCTATATCGTGATTATGGTGATGGTTACAGTGGTCACATGAACATATATGTTTGTCAAAGGTCATTGAACATGAATTTTATTGTTTGTAAACATACTTCATTAAATTAAGCTGATTTGCTTTAAATGTTCATTTTGACATTATATAATATTGTTTTGTGAAGTGGCTACTCAAGTATAAGTCATCACATGAAGTAACTTTATGGTTTTTATGTCTACGGTTTCTGTATTGATTGATTGCCCAAGCTGACGCATGAAATTCAATAGATTGTCACCAGACTACAACAAGCTCACTCTCTTCATTATGTGTCATTTTATCACATTGATTTTCAGTAGTATGCAGCTAAGCTTGTAGCTTCTCCTGGAAATGTTGCTTGCATTTTTTCCCAAAGAGCTGCAAATATCTTCTAACAAAAAACAAAACAAAAAAACCCTCTTCTCGCCAATAAAAGTGCTCTCCACCATAAATCAATTGCTATATTTTGTATTATATAAAAATAAAAAAAGAGAAACAAGAAGAAAAGCATGTTGGCTGCTTCAAAGGAAATGAAAACTCAGGTCTAGGGCCACTTCTCATCTTAAATAATAGGATTCCCGTTGTTCTGGGTCTTGCTGGAGCTTAGATATTAACTCAATTTAGGAGAGGGATTGTAAAATAGACCATTTCCTGGAGCGGGGAGGAGATTCTACTGCCTTTATGTTGTGTTATCAGAGCCTTAAAAACAGGTCAGCAGCCAGGGTCAGCAAATACCATAGAAACCGGCTCCCAAACCTTAGCAGTGAAAGGCCATGAGAGCAAGGAGAGGCGACTCTGACTGACCCATGGATTTGGGCCGATCCACATTACCAAAGCAGGATGAGGCTGCGGGCTGCCTCCAGGGCCCAGAGCTTCACAGCGAGGTAAAGGGAAGTGTGGCAGCTTTCAGTTTTTCTGGCTTTGCCAAATTAAGCAGGTATCCCTGCACAAATCCCTTCTCTGCAAGATGAAAGGGTGCATGCTCTTCACAGCTGTCCCATGTCCCATGATTCTGCATCCCAGGATCTTTGGTACATGACACAGTGGTCTTTTCTACCCCTAATTTCTGCCATTTCTGTCACTGTGGCTTCCCAAATCCGACAGTATTGTCACAGTCATTATCTGTATTGCAGCATGGGACATGCTTTGTAGAAGAGGAAATGTTTAAATTATTTTCATTGTGGTTTTTGCCTATGGAGAGATAGAAAATGATTCTTTTTTTCCTACTACATTCTTTGGAATATCCATAACACTCTCCCCAGCATGTACAGTAGCAGGGTAGAGATACAGCAATAGCTAATAGATATATATCCCCAGGGGTTATCAACTAACTGAATGAGTGAGAAGTAACATCTGTATCAATAAGGCTGTGGATGCTCCTATCACCATTTGCCAATCAACAGAGTCTGCATTTTAAAACAATATGGGAACATCCCATTCTTACAATGTAATCAAAAAACACATAAGAAGAACCATTGAAGTGTAAGGCCAGTTCATGCTCCAGACTCAAATCACATTTGACTTTACCTTAGGGTAAAAAATGGCTGGTTTAAACTCAGCACAGGCTCTGAAGCGGAAAAGTGCTCTACCTAAACTAAAATATTGGAATAGACATTTTGTCTTAAAGGAAAAAGAAGCCACTTTTCATCCCTGATGGTGCCACGTTGGGGTTTTGCCCCAGGGTCCTGTCTGCCAAACTGTACTGCGGGGAACAACAGTGTTTCAGTCTGTTTTGTGCTGCTCTAGCAAAACCCCATAGACCAGTAATTCATAATGCACAGAAATGTACTGACTCACAGTTCTGGAGGTCGGGAAGTCTGATATCAAGATGCTGGTGTCTTGCCAGCGCCTTCCAGCTGCGTCTTAACAGAGGAGCCTCATATGGCCACAGAGCAAAGAGAGGGTGAGAGGGAGAAGAGGGGACAAACTCACCCTTTTAAAATGAGCCCAATCCTTCGATAACAGCATTAATCTATTCATGAGGGCAGAGCCTTATGGCCAAATCACCTGTTAAAAGTTCTCTTAACACTGTTACAATGGTTATTAAATTTCCTTCCTTCTTTTCTTTTCTTTTCTTTCCCTCCCTCCCTCCCTCCCTCCCTCCCTCCCTCCCTTCCTTCCTTCCTTCCTTCCTTCCTTCCTTCTTTGCTTCCTTCCTTCATCCTTCCCTTCCCTTCCCTTCCGTTCCCTTCCTTTCCCTTTCCCTCTTTTCTTCACTCTCTCTCCCTCCTTTCTTCCCTCCCTCTCCCTCTCTTTCTTTCTACAGAGTCTCACTCTGTCATCCTGGGTAAAGGTTGGTGACATCATAGCTCACAGCAACCTCAAACTCTACAGCTCAAGATATCCTCTTGCCCCAGCCTCTCACATACCTGGGACCACAGGCAACCACAACAACGACCGGCTGATTTTTCTGTTTTTGTTTGTTTTTTTGTTTGTTTAGTAGAGATGGTGTCTCACTCTAGCTCAGGCTGGTTTTGAACTTGTGAGCTCAAGCAATCCTCCGGCCTTGGCCTCCCAGAATGTCAGGATCACAGGCATGAGCCACCGTACCTGGCCATGACTACTAAATTTCAACACGAGTTTTGGAGGGAGCAAATATCCAAACCATAGAAAATAGTTATGAAAGACAGATTTGATCAGAAAAAAGGGATCTGAGATCGAGAGTAGAGGAAGGCTATATGCGCTATCCCCATTGAAAGTCACAATCTACATCTGCCCACTCAAGGCTTTATCATTAACTTTAACTTAGAACATTTTGAAACTAAATGACCTCAGAACACGTTTTCCACATAGGCCCTTATTGTTCTGCCAACTCATCTTAGGAAACCCAGCGTTGGAGCTCATTTTTCTGAACAGAATCCAGAGTAGATCTAGGTCCCAGCTGAGCCGGCTCTCAAAGCGGGTCATTCCAAAAGCTCCCCAGCTTGCGTGGCAGAGCAGGGGACACCTCAGGGCACAGACCCAAGGCAGCCATCGCCTCAGGAGCACCCTTCAGGTCTGGTGGGGAAAATTTTGAGCAAGAAGTTCAGACCACTCAAATTCTTAGCTCAAGCAATCCTCCTGCCTCAGCACTCATTCTTATAATGTAATCAAAAAACACATAAGAAGAACCATTTAAGTGTAAGGCCAGTTCAAGCTCCAGACTCCAATCACATTTGACTTTATCTTAGGGTAAAGAGGCTGGGACTACAGGTGCACACCACCACACCCAGATAACTTTTTAGTTTTTGTGGAGATGTGGTCTCACTGTTACCAAGGCTGGTCTCCAAATCCTGGCTATAGTGATCTTCGGCCTCTCAAATGCTGGGATTACAGGCATGAGCCACTGTGTCCAGCCAGTTTTTACTGGTAAACGATTGTGGTTTCAACATGGGTATCGGTTCTATTTTTGTTTTGCATATGAAGCAACGAGGGGGTGTACTGGAACTTCCCCCACTCATGGGTGATGTGAGCAATTTCTTAGCTGAATCAGATAATAAATTTCAAACACTGGAGGAAAATTTCCCCAATTCTTTACGCTGTTCACAAAGTAATGGCTGCTTACAAGAAACACTTTAAAGTTTAATTTACATTGTTAAGACTTATCTCTATCACTTTCTTAAGTCTAGACCAGGAATTAACAAACTACAGCTCTGTGCATGTGTGTCTATACACAGAGTGCTAAAAAATGTACACACATTTTAAGGGATGTTATCTATATGTTACTTTTCAAAGTTACTGGTCAAGCATACCTAGGCATGCTACGCACATCCATTTTATCAGCAATTTGAACACTTTGGGTAAACAATTGATTTTACTTCCAACAAAATCTCTTAAAATCCATATACATTTTTTTGGCACCCCAGTGTAGGTATATATATATATATGTGTGTGTGTATACACACATAAAATTATTAGTAGTATTACTTAATAATATTATTAATAGGCTCAGCGCCTGTAGCTCAGTGGGCTAAGGCGCCAGCCATGTAAACCTGAGCTGGCGGGTTCAAATCCAGCCTGGGCCCGCCAACCAATGACGGCTGCAACCCAAACAACAACAAAAAAGTAGCCGGGCGTTGTGGTGGGTGCCTGTAGTCCCAGCTACTTGGAAGGCAGAGGCAGGAGACTCGCTTGAGCCCAGGAATTGGAGGTTGCTGTGAGCTGTGATGCCACAGCACTCTTTCCAGGGCAATAGCTTGAGGCTCTGTCTCAAAAAAAATAAATAAATAATATTATTAATAACTGCATCGAATAATAATAATATTTAAAAATATTAGAAACAAAAACAATTTCTGCCAATAAAATTTTTTCCAACAGGGTGGCGCCGGCCCCATATCCCGAAGGTGGCAGGTTCAAACCCGCCAAACTGCAAAATAAAAAAATAGCCGGGCATTGTGGTGGGCGCCTGTAGTCCCAGCTACTTGGGAGGCTAAGGCAAGAGAATCGCCAAAGCCCAGGAGCTGGAGGTTTTTTGTGAGCTGTGTGACACCACGGCACTCAACTGAGGGTGATAAAGTGAGACTCTGTCTCTATGACAGAGTCTCAAGCTGTCACCCTGGATAGAGTGCTGTAGCATCAAAGCTCACAGCAACCTCCAATTCCTGGGCTCAAGCGAGTCTCCTGCCTCCGCCTCCCAAGTAGCCGGGACCACAGGCACCCGCCACAATGCCCGGCCATTTTTTGGTTGCAGCCCTCATTGTTGTTTGGCAGGCCCAGGCTGGATTCGAACCTGCCAGCTCAGGTGTACGTGGCTGGCGCCTTAGCCAGCTGAGCCACAGGCGCCGAGCCGGGATTGTTATTCACTTGTATTTCCTGACTCAGGGTCTGGGAGGAGCCCAAGATTCTCATGTCTAACAAGCTCCCAGGTGCTGACGCTATCGGTCCTGGGGCCACACTCTAAGGAGCAAGGCCGGCCTGTTGCTAAGCACTCTTTCAAACGTGTGACTGCGACTGCGTGACTCCCCTGTACCACAGTATGTGTGGTTGCCCGGTATTTCATACTCCTGTGCGTTTGTAATCTTCCCCCCCAGTACCTGAGATCGTCGCGCCTCCTCCCTCCTGCATCTGCCTGAGATGTCTCCAGAGCCCAGTTGCACGGCGGCCTCTTCCACGAGGCTGCTTCTGACATCTCTGGTGAGGAACGGCCCCTCCCCGTCCCTGCTGCTCGCCGTCCGCTGTTTGTTTACATGATTTTCTCCTGCATTAAACCAACATTCCCCAAGCCACATTCTGACCTCAACACAAACGTCATTTCATGGGAGCGTCTCCTTGACCTTCCCAAGAAGCCCTCCCAACCTGCCCATGGCTGTTTATCACCTCATCTTGCCTATTTCTTTCAGGGGACTGTTCACAGCTTGAGATTGTCTTAGTTTTTAGTAGAAGCCACCTTAGGTAACATAATTGAGGCTAGTAGTTGGTAAGAAGATTAAAAATAAGATGCTTGGCTTGGTGCCCATAGCTCAGTGGTTAGAGCACTGGCCACATACACCAGGGCTGGTGGGTTTGAACCCCGCCCAGGCCAACTAAACAGCAATGACAACTGCAACAAAAAAAATAGCCAGGCATTGTGGCGGATGCCCTGTAGTCTCAGCTACTTGGGAAGCTGAGGCAAGAGAATGGCTTAAGTCCAAGAGTTTGAGGTTGCTGTGAGCTGTGACGCCATGGTACTCTATGAGAGTGATGTATTGAGATTCTGTCTCAACAACAGCAACAACAACAAGTCTAAAAATTAAGGAATCATAAGTGATGTATTCATAAGTTAAATATTTTCTCAAAACACAAATAAATGCACATTCCTCGGCCTGGGTTTTAACCTAGGCCATCGCCCTGAATGTGTTAATTGAAGTTTAGCACCATTCTTCCGAATAAACCATAGTGACAAAGCATCACCTACAATTTCTGATTTTACTGTCTTTAAAGTAGAGCATGAATATAAGGAATCTGGTAGAGCAAAATTAAAACACTTTTCCTGATCTTTTACAATCAGGTTTGCGCCCACTCCTAATTTAACAGCATTGTTTAGAAGCAAACTATCATTATCAAATCTTCCAAAGCATGTAATTTAATTGTTCTTTTTGGAACAAACATTTTATTTTGGAATAATTTTAGATTTATAGATAAGTTGCAAAGATAGTACAGAGGGTTGCTGACTACCCCTCACCCAATTCTCCCAATTGTTCATCTCTACATTACTAGGGTACATTTGTCAAAACTGAGAAACCAACACTGGTACATTATTATTAACTAAAGCCCACATGTTATTTGTATTTTTCCTACTTTTTTGCAAATTGAGCTCTTTCTGTCCCAGGATACAAGTGAAGGTGCCACATTGCATTTAGTGGTCCTGTCTCCCTGGTCTATGACAGTTTCCCAGTTTTTCTTTGTTTTTCGTAATCTTGATAGTCTTGAGAGATATTGGCAAGGGATCCTGTAGACTGTTTCCCAATGTAGGTTTATCTAATGTTTTTTTCCTCATTAGGCTAAAGTTGCAGGTCTTTGGAACAAATCCAACAGAGGGGAAGTGCCCTTCTCGGGCAAATAACATGTAACTTGTATTACTGTGGATAGTAACCTTCATGGAATTGAATTTTTGTGAAAAATAATGTTCATCCTTTTAGCACACTATATATCAGCTTACATACTATTTCACTGAATACTGTAATCAGAAATATAAATACAGGTGCATACACAGCATTGGGAGCAAACCCAACTGACTCTTGGTTGCTGTGGTGGTTTCACCTGGGGGTGGGGGAAGCAGGGCATTTGGGAGTTGGCCATTGGCCTGACAGGGGCATTGGTGAGTGAGTTTTATGAACGGGAAGCATTGGCTGCTTGAATATTATAAATCGAGAGGTTAAATGAGCATTGACCATTTACATTAGAGATGGAGAGTTTAGATCTCTTCCTCTGGTAAGTGCAGGTGGGTGAAGAAATTCCACTTTGCTTGGTTATTGTTTGCTTCCCTTCTCCCGCGTGAGTGCAAAGAGCACGTCTGACTCTCAGCACCCAGTGGGAACTCAGGAACTCCTTAGGTATTTGTTAAATGAATAATGTACAGAGCAAACATTGGGTGAGTGTCAGTCAGGGCCTACTCAGGAAATGACTTCATCACTTGTTTGAACAGAAGGAATGTGATTGGTTTGTTTGTTTGTTTTTTGAAATAGAGTCTCACCCTGTTTGTCGCCCTAGGTAGACTGCTGTGGAGTCATAGCTCATAGCGACCTCGAACTCTTGGGCTCAAGTGATCCTCTTGCCTCAAGCCCCCGAGTGGCTGGGAGGACAGGTCCCTGCTACATGCTTAGCTAGTTTTTCTTCTATTTTTAGCAGAGACAGAGTTTCACTCTTTCTCAGGCTGGTCTCTAACTCCTGAGCTTGAGTAATCCATTCTCCTCAGCCTCCCAAAGTACTAGGATTACAAGCATGAGCCACCATGCCTGGCTGAGAATTCAATTGCTAACTAAGCATAAATTTGTTGACTAGTTGGGTAACAGAAATGGGAAAATCACAACACTCAGCTATCCTGGAGGTAGCAACTGTGGGAAGCAGTGATCACCCCAAGGACCTGGAGAACAAAAGGAAGGGACTCAAACTGTTAAAATTTAGGCATTTAGGGAAGAACCTCCTAAAACTGAGAACCAGACCCTCAGAGAGGGTGCCAGACAGAGCTCACATCTCTAAGGGAGTGTGAAGCGATTGGTTCTCAAAGTGTTGAAAATACCACAAACTGTTTTCAGTCATATCTGCAGGAAGGATCTGCCACTGGGGAGTGAAGGTGTCACTCACAGGAGCAGGAGGTGGCCAGGAAGGAGCGCTGTGTCTCCTGCCTCAGCTTTGTGGGCTCCCTCTAGTATCCCCTGTGGGCAGTGCCTTACAGGGAGCTAATTCCGAAACAAAAATGGGGTTTGCAGAGATCAAGCCACAGGATCACAAAGCAGGTACAAGGGGTAGGTCTGGAACTGAAAGACAACAGCCGAGTGACTGGATTAGGCACAAGTTAGATCATGGGCATTTTTTTTTTTTGAGACAGACCCTCAAGCTGTCACCCTGTGTAGAGTGCTGTAGCATCACAGCTCACAGTAACATCCAACTCCTGGGCTTAAGCGATTCTCCTGCCTCCGCTTCCCAAGAAGCTGGGACTACAGGTGCCTGCCACAACACTGGGCCATTTTTTGGTTGCAGCCATCATTGTTGTTTGGTGGCCCAGGCTGGATTCGAACCCACCAGCTGGGTGGGTGACAATGACCGTGGCTGGAACCTTAGCTGCTTGAGCTACAGGCACCGAGCCATGGTCATTGCTAACAGAGATTTTATTATTTCAATGTGCTCTTCCTGCCCCACTGCTCTATGGCTTTCACCTCCATTTTTCTGCTCCTTTGTCTTCTGATAACTTGAAAAGTCCCCAGATGTGTCTCCACTATAGTAGGAATGTCACAGTGCCCTTTTCTCCAGGCCAGTGACGAGGACCTTCTGATGATCTTTAAATAACTAATATCAAAATATGTTCTAAATAGTTGGTTTCAAATATACATTTTGGGGGGAGACAGAATCTGTTGCCCAACCCAGAGTGTCATGGAATCAGCCTAACTCACAGCAACCTTAAACTCCTGGGTTCAAGCTATTCTGCTTCAACCTCCCAAGTAGCTGAAACAATAGGTGACTACCACAATGCCAGCCTAATTTTTCTATTTTTAGTAGCGACAGGGTCTCACTCTTGCTCAGGCTGGTCTAAACCCCTGAGCTCAAGTGATGTTCCTGCCCTGGCCTCCCAGAGTGCTAGGATTAGAGGTGTAAGCTACTATGCCCAGCCCATAGTTCGCAATATATACAAAATATAAAAAATACAATATTTTATAGTATTTGCTTGAGGAGCTTTCTCTTCATGGGCCGGACTGATTGAGGTTTCCTAAAATATTTCAGTCCAGTAGAGTTGGACTAAAGATGCTTTCCTTCCTTGGTAAGTCTGCTCAGCAAAATATAGGCATTCTTCACTGCAACAAGGACTTCCAAAATGAGCTAAAAATTAAGATCATCTTCCTTGAAAAAGAAATGGTATTGCCAATCTGTTGAGTACCAAAGTCTCCAAACGGTTTGAATGGTAAGTGCTGGGAGAAGGGCTGGGAAGGGGAGGGTAGTTTCAGGATAACTTCACAATCCCTCACTAGGTATTCCATCAAAGTTAACTGCCCTAATGCTACTCTGAAGTCTTAACTGACTTTGGGGGAAAATCTTTTAAATTTCTATGTCAACTTTCCCTTGAACTCTGAAGTGATGCTAAGCAGCTGATTCCTAAGGAGGTTAAATCATCCTTTGTCTGGGTTATAAACAATTTACTGAGCCCGCCCTTAAGCATTTCAAAGTTTAAAAACATAATGCTAATAGGTGGAGCCTGGGGGACTTTTAGGGCACTGAAGCTATTCTATATGAGGCCGTGGTGGTGGGTACATGTCATCATACATCGTCCAAGCCCACAGAACACACAGCACTGAGAATGAATCCCAATTAGACTCTGTGCTTTGGGTGACAAAGCTTTGACCCTGCAGCTTCACTGATTGTAATAAACGTACACCTTGGTGCAGGATTTTGGAAGGCAGCTATGCTCACCACTATACCACCAAAGCTGGTGCAGGATTTTGACAGAGGGGCAGGCTGTGTGTGTGAGTGGAGAGAGGGTTTATGAAAATTCTCTGGACCTTCCTTGTAAGCTTTCTCTGAATCTAAAACTGCTGTAAAGTATAAAATCTATAGAGAAAAATAAAAATGACTTTTAGAAATGGCTTTGCAGAAATTACTGGTTAGTTTAAAGAGGTTCTGCCATGATGAAATTCTCCCCTTCAATTTGTCCGTATTATCTACGTCCACCCTCCCCAGGCAAATTCGCCACACCAGGGAGTGGGAGGCGAGGGAGGAGGGTTAGACGTACGGGAGTTGTCGCCAGACATGCTGGAGCCTCAGTTCCGGTTCCCCCAGGAGCCTACCTGTCCTAGTCCCTTTAGGAGACTATAACAAAAATACCATAAACTGGGTGGCCTAACTCATGAACATTTATTTGTCAGTTCTGGAGGGTGCTGAGTCCAAGATCAAGGTCCTGGCAGATTCGTGTCCAGAGACGGCCCATTTCTGGGTCATAGGTGACCTCTTTCTCATTGTCCTCATGTGACAGAAAGGGAGCAAGGGAGCTTTCTGGGGTCTCTTTTAAAAGGCCACCAACTCCATGACCTAATCACCCTTCCAAGGCCCCAGCTCTGAATACCATCATCTTGGGGGTTCAGATCTCAGCTTATGACTTTGGGCAGGACACAACTATTCAGTCTATGACACACACATGTCACCACATGGCAGGGACTGAGTCTGATTCGTCTTGGCCCTCTCAGCACCTATTGTATTTGGCATACATGATTTTCTCCAGAAAGTGCCTCTACTCACTCCTGAATTTGTTTTCCTCATTTCTTCATTACTCAAAGTTATTGAGTAAATGTTATTGAGTGAATGAATGAAGAAATGAGGAAAACAAACAAATTCAGGAGTGAGTAGAGGCGCTTTCTGGAGAAAAGATGGAGTGAAAAGGAACAGAGAGATGGCAAAGCTTGTATTTTTAGTATCCCTCTTCTGTTTCTCGGCAACTCCTGCGTGAAAATCAGCAGAGATTGAGTCAGGGAGCCTCACTCCAGGTTTAGAAAATATTGTCAGAGTGACAGAAAAATCTAGTCCCTTCCTTCCTGCTAACATAACTCAGCCAGCAGTTCCTTGCTTGGGATCATGAGCTTTAGATGTTGACATTTCTAATAATCATGGAGATAACCTCAAATTTCCAGTATTCAGAACAAAGGGAAGAGAGAACTGGGGTGCGAGACTGCACGGTCAGATACCACCACACACAGAGGACAGGTTCCAGGTGTGTGACGATGAGCACGCAGGACTCCAGCCGGACCTCCACCTGCTCCCGGCCACACAGAGTGAGCAGAGCTGGAGTCGTCCCCTGGGGGCCAGGTCGGGGTCCAACCCACACACTAAACCTGTTTGGCCCAGATGGTTTTCTTTTCCTTTATTTTGAACTGGTTGCCAAAATTCAGAAATTGGGAACTTTCTGATCAAATCTGAATTTCCGGCTTCTTGTAAGAAACAGAAGATTTGGGAACAGCTGGCCTGTTTCCTGATGGCCACAGCGGGGGGAGGAAGGGCAGCTGCTGTCCCCTCCGCACTGGCTTCCTCCTTTAACCCACCAGCCTGGCCCTGTTCGCGTTGGCAGCGGCTGCTTCTCTGGGCACCACCCAGGATGGAGCTGACTGTGCCGGCTGACTCCTGTTTCATATTGCCGGGAGGATGAAATCACAGTCATGACCCATTCTGTTTAGTAGAAATGGAAGCTCCCTGGAGCTTCCATTCTTACAAGCTCAAAGGAAGAACACCACAATACTGTAATTATATTGGGTGATTTAAAGCTACAAGGGTCGATTTTTATAAATAAGGTCAAACGTTCCCCTCTTTGCGCTGGTCCGTTTGGCCCATTCTAGATTGTGTCCAAATGTCCAAATGAAGGCACATTTCTTCCACTTTTACCAATGGGGATCAGAATTTACCAGAATTCAAATGAAGGAAACGCTGCTGTGAGAAATCGTCTAAAATAATCGAGTGAATTACGAAATGTGCATTTATTTGAAATAACATATCCTGCTGACATTTCCCTTCCGGCCGCTTGGCATTAATGTAAGAATTATTTGTGACTCAGCATTTCCCCACAACAGCTGCCCACAGGACGAGCGTGAACTGGAGGGGAGCACGTGCTGACTCCACCTTTCAGTGTCAGCTCCAGGGGGGAGAGGCGGGAGGCGCCCCGGGGGAAGGGCAGGGCACAGGCCTCACTGCTGCTGACTGGGGCGCAAATGCTGACTCAGGAATGGACCACCCATATGACCTTGAAACAACTGTCTACACCAGGAACTAATCGGCAATGATTTCTGTGAGGAGCCAGCTCATGAATATTTTGGCTTTGCTCACCATGTGGCCTCTGTGGTCTACTCAACTCCCAGACTGTTGTAGTATTAGTGAAGTCTCAGGCTGGGCGCCATCCACGGGGACATCCATTCTTCACAGTTCTGAAGTCCAAGGTCAAAGCTGGTGGGCTGGTTTCTTCCTTGGCCTCTCTTTGGTCCAGAGAGCTGTCTTTCCCCGTGTGCTCACGTGGTCTGCCCTCCGTGTGGGCCTGTGTCCTCCTCTCTTCTTCCAAGGACACCAGGCATTGTGAATTGGGGCCCACTTTAGTGACTTCATTTTAACTTGATCACCTCTCTAAAGATCCTATCTTCATCGCCACATACAGGCCCATTCTAAGGTACAGGGGTTAGATTTGGCACACAGGCCGAGGTTTGCAGACCACAGTTGACACTGTCTCCCTTCCGTCCTTTCCCAGCTACTCTCTCTGACTCTCACTCACGTCATTCCACTCTTCCCAAGGTCACCAATGGCCTTCTGTGTCAGTTCATCTCTGTGTCCTCTCTGTAGTCCCCTGCTGGGTCAGTCCCGGGCAGGTGAACCCCTCGGGCGCCTTTCTCCTTGGCCCTTCTCGGGACCATGGGACCAGGGACCTTGCATTTCCTCCTGCCGCTCCGGCCTGCTCCTTCCTTTCAGTCTTTGCTGGCATTTCCTCCCCTTCCTTCCAGGCCAGCCTGGGCTCCCTTCCCTTCTTGCTACATAATTTCTTGCAAGGCGATCTCACCTGCACTTCCAATTATCATTACTCTATATAAGCCAATGACTTCCAAGTATATCCAGCCCAT
>CAUYON010205182.1:0-12095 GCA_963573935.1 Arctocebus calabarensis | reverse complement strand
AGGAAATTCACAAGAAATTGACCTAGGCATAGGAGATGGGGGTTCCACATTTAGTCTTAAGTGTGAAGTGAAGGAGACACCAAGGCACAGGTGTCTCCTCAGCAGTTGTCCAGCCTTTTTGGCAATTGGAGCCTCTGGTGGTTCTTTTTTTTTTTTTAACTGAAGTGTATACTTGGGCACGTTCAGAATGAAGATCCAAAAACCCAGTAGAAATTGACCTTTTTATGATTAGGATCACAAAGTATGGACAGCTGTGTAGAAATATGCTTGGACAAAAAGGGTATGATCTAATGCTGACAGGCTGAGTGGAGAAACCCAGCAAGGCCTGTCTGTCTAGAGGAGTCTTCTTGGCCTCCATGAGCAGCATCCTTCCTCTGGGTGTGGAGCAGGGCCCTCTCTGGAATGAGGATCTGATTTTGATGACCTGTAGTCAAAAGAGGTCAGTCAGAGAATTTTTTTTCTTTTTTAAAAATTGTTTCATATGAATTCTTTCATTGTGTTATGGTATGTCAATGTGTTATCAGAGTTGTAATTTTTATTTCTACTAAACATCTTTAATACCACCTATCTCGATTTCATTTATTTATTTATTTATTTATTTTTTGAGACAGAGCCTCAAGCTATCACCCTGGATAAAGTGCCGTGGTATCACAGCTCACAGCAACCTCCAATTCCTGGGCTCAAGCGAGTCTCCTGCCTCTGCCTCCCAAGTAGCTGAGACTACAGGCGCCCACCACAACGCCCGGCCATTTTTTGGTTGCAGCCATTATTGTTGTTTGGCAGGCTTGGGCTGGATTCGAACCTGCCAGCTCAGGTGTACATAGCTGGCACCTTAGCCTATTGAGCCACAGGCGCCAAGCCGATTTCATTTACTTTTTAAATTTTTAGATTAATCTGGGGGTACACATGATTCCATAGTTTGCATTTTTAAAGTTAAAGTACAATTTGTAGGTGTGTTCTACACCCAGGTAGTGTGCCATATACCTGTGCAGTGTGCCCATTGGATGGGAAGCTACCTAATCTACCCTCTTCCTAACTTTCCCCTTCCCCCGCCTGAAATTCATTGAGTTTTTCTCTCACGTGACCATGTAGGTGTTAATCTACTATTTCCTATTTAGTACTGGATATATGTGATGTTTATTTTTCAATTCATGTGATACTTCACTTGGTCTCCAATTCCAACCAAATTGTTGCAAAAATTACATAATCTCCATGGTTTTTTATGGCACAATAGTATTCCATGGTGTATACTACAATTTATTAATCCATTCCTGTGCTGAGGGCACTCGGATAGTTTCCACATCTTTGCTCTTGTGCCGCTATAAAGGAATTTCTTTATAGCCAGTTTTTGCACAGAATAATTTTGGGTTTCATGGCCAGCTATTAGCACAAGGGTTCTGGTTTTTATGACCTGCCTCGGGGAAGAGGGGTTCTGGTTTGTATGGTTAAGACTCAGGAGGGAATGGGACTGAGAGGCAGGAGGGAGGTAGAAGGTTACAGGAAAACTTTTGCTCTGAGGCTTTCACTTTGGGATTTTCTGAGTTCCATCAGGGAAAGCGAGAACCTCACAGAGGTTCTTTGCCTTGCCCAAAAAGGATGGTGATTCCATCTTTCCACTAGGTGTCACCAGAAGTATAACTGGCCTCGTGTGGTATTCCCTCCTCCAACCTCTTGTCTTTCCCCAACCCCCTATCCTCTCTCCCATTTCCACTCTTGGGCCCCAGACTTTAGGATCTCAAAGGCATAATATGCTCCCCATATTTGCAGACATGTATCTGTCCCCAACTAGGCCTTCCTGTTCTATGTGCTGTCCAGCCATTCCAGAGGACTTCAGTGAGGGTTCCAGGGAAGAAGAGAAGAAAAAGGAAGAAAATAAAAGCACGCAGGGATTCACTGTTTCCAGCCTGGGAAACATTTCTTGCAAATGCTAGCCATGTCAGATCCCTTTTTATGTCCTAGAAACATGCATGGAATAATGGAAATGTGTGTTAAAAACTGTTCTAAGAAAATGTCACATTTTTAACTCCTCCCAACAACAGGCAACATCATCCCCTTTTTTTATAAATGAGGAGACTGAATCATGGAGAAGTTAATTTAACATGTTCGAGAAGACACAGAGAGGTTAAGTAACTTGCCCACAGTCATACAGCAGAATCAAGATTTGAAGCCAGGTAGTCTGGCTCCAAAGTTTGTGGCATAGAATTAGACTGCCTTTCACATAGATGAAGTTCAAAGTAAACAAGGTAATTAAAAATAAAATAATGGCCAGCAGGGATGGCTCACTCCTTTAATCTCAGCACTTTGGGAGGCTGAGGCAGGAGGATCACTTGAGGTCAGGAGTTTGAAACTAGCCTGGGCAACATAGCAACACCTTGTCTCTACAAAAAATAGAAAAATTAGCCAGGCCTGGTGGCTGCACCTGTAGTCCCAGCTACTCAGGAAGCTCAGGTGGGAGAATCCCCTAAGCCCAAGAGCTGGAGGTGGCAGTGAGCTATAATGATGGCACTGCACTCAAGCCTGGGCAACAGAGAGAGACCCTTTCTCAAGAAAAAGAGACAGAGAGAGAAAGAAAGAAAGAGAATGGCACCACCCCACTCCTCTGATGATGAAGGCGGAGAGCTAGCCAAAGGGGAAAGACAGCCTCCCAACAAGACATTTAAAGTTAAAAGAACAAGCAACCGATGAGTGGGAACTGCTTGTTCTTTCCACGGGTAGACGTGAAAATAGATGATCTTGGAAATTGCTGGAATCAAACATGAGACATTGCTGAGAAGAGAAGTTTCTGGCAGTCAGACAAGAGTGGAAGAGAGTTTCTCTTTTTATGATGTACCCTTTTGTACTACTGAATTTTCGATGAGCCACATATTAGTTTCTTTATTAAAAACCCATTAAACATTGTAAAAATATCAAATAAATGTCATTTCTTACATAGTTTATGCCTTCTGTAAACTGGTATCTCTATTTCAATTAAAAATAGTTTAGAAAAGTCAGGCAAGGTCTGTATTGCCAATGACTCAGGAGGTCAAGGAGGGAGGATTGCTTGAGGCTAGGAATTTGGGACCAGCCTGGACAATATAGCAAGACCCCATCCCTGTGAAAAGTGAAAGAAAATTAGCCAGGTGCGATGATGCTCACTTGTACTCCCAGCTGCTTAGAAGGCTGAGGCAGGAGGATTACTTGAGCCCAAGAGTTCAAGACTGCTGTGAGCTATAATCTTGTGCCATTGCATTTCAGCCTAGACTCTATCTTTGAACAAAAATTAGTTAATAAAATAATGCTAGTTGCTAATTAACTAATGTTTGATGATAGTTTAGAAACCAATAATTAAATAATGATAATTAAGGTGCTGAGATGGCAGGTACTGAACCATGTGTTTAATTACTTCTTTATAAGCGACCCTATAGGATCAGGAATCTCAGGCCCATATTACAGAGGAAGAAACTAAGGATCAGAGACTTAAATTACTCAAGGGGCTGTATAGGGGAGAGAGAGCTTGATTTCATAAAGCTTCTCACTCAACTTCACCCTACACTGGACTTCTGCAACAGTAGTATTTCACCTAGTACTCTGAAAGGCAGAGGTGGGTGGTTCACCTGAGCTCAGGAGTTCAAGACCAGCCTGAGCTAGAATGAACCTCATCTCTAAAAAAATAACTGGGCAATGTGGCAGACGCCTGTAGTCCCAGCTCCTTGGGAGGCTGAGGTAAGAGGATCGCTTAATCCCAAGAGTTTGAGGTTGCTATGAGTGGCAGTCTACCCAGGGCAACTGAGTGAAACTGTCTCAAAAAAAAAAAAGGAAGAGAAAAGAAAGAAAAAAACAGTAGTATTTCAATTAAGAAGATATTTTGCCATTGGAAAATGCTTTTAAATTAAATAATTTGTCCCCTCAGTGTCATAACCACAGAAATCCTATTTATTCTTAACGCTACAGTGGCAGTTCTTCTATTGATTATCCAGGGAGGTTTGAAGTACCTGGGAACCCTTCATTCTAGCCCATCTTTACAATTTTCATCAATTTATGAAATAATGCCTTTTTTTTTTTTTTTGGCGACAGAGTCTCACTTTCTTGTCTCTGGTAGAGTGCTGTGGCATCAGAGCTCACAGCAACTTCAAACTCTTGGGCTCAAGTGATCCCCTTGCCTCAGCCTCCTGAGTAGCTGGGACTACAGGCACCTGCCATAATGCCTGGCTGGTATTTTAGAGATGAGGTCTCGCTCTAGTTCAGGCTGGTCTCCAACCTGTGTGCTCAGGCACTCCACCTGCCTCAGCTTCCCAGAGTGTTGAGATTACAGGTGTGAGCCATTACATCCAGCCCAGAAATGGCCTTCTCGAGCTAGAAAGGATGGCAAAGTAGGCTCATTATTTTGTGTGTTTTGTTGATGCAAGAATGACAGAAGAGGAACATGAAAGGAGGGTGGGCTTTTCCTCCCTCCATCCCTCCCTTCTTTCTCTCACCTCCCCGCAGCTCAAGACCATTTAGTTTCATTCAGGGATATTCTAAGCTCTGCACAAGAAAATGGCCACCCATTTGAAGGCTAAACAGAGGGAAAGATGGGACATGGTGGGGGTCTAAGAGGGTGAAGATGCTTTTCTTTTCTTTTTTTTTTTTTGAGACAGAGCCTCAAGCTGTCGCCCTGGGTAGAGTGTCGTGGCATCAAAGCTCACAGAAACCTCCAATTCCTGGGCTCAAGCGAGTCTCCTGCCTCTGCCTCCCAAGTAGCTGAGACTATAGGCGCCCGCCACAATGCCCAGCTATTTTTGTTTGGGTTGCAGCCATCATTGTTGGTTGGCGGGCCCGGGCTGGATTCGAACCCGCCAGCTCAGGTTTACATGGCTGGCACCTTACCCCGCTGAGTCACAGGCGCCGAGCCGAAGATGCTTTTCTTATCACCTCATGTAGGTTCAGCTCCCCTCCCTGCCATACACAGAATCTACTGGAATTTCCCCAGCACTGAGTTTAGCTCCCTTAGGTGGTGTGATAATCATAGTTTCGATGTGTGACCTTGGGTAGATCACTTTCCTTATTTGTGCCTCCACTTCCTCATCTGTAAAATGAAGACAATATTAGTGCTTTTTCATGGATGGGCCATTGAGAGGAGTACATAAAATAAGGTCATGGGGCTTGGCACAATCAGGTGTCCATGGTAGTTTTTTGTTGTTTTTGTTTTGTTTGTTTGTTTGAGATGGGTTTTGTTCTGACACCCAAGATGGAGCACAGTAGTGTCATCATAGCTTTGCAGCCCCCTCAAACTCCTGGGCTCAAGTGATCCTCCTGCCTCAGCCTCCTGAGCAACTGGAACTACAGGCACCTGCCACCACACCTGGCTAATTTTTAAAAAATTTGTAGAGACAGGGTCTCCTTCTGTTGCTCAGGCTGACTTCAAACTCTCTCCTCAGCCTCCCAAGGTGTTAGGATTACAGCGGTAAGCCATTGCATCTGGCTCTCCTCTCAGTCCTGAATGAGGGACCACCCAGGTTTCTTAAATATTTGGTGCCTGGACTCTCTGCAGGGCTGTACTCAAAGAGTGAGGCTGGAGCAAGAACAGACTGACATGTGACTGAGGGTCCCGACTGCTGGGCATTCCCTACACCGTTGACCTTTCCTGATCGTCAATCCCTTCTTTTTGCCTTCTGTCCTTTTCTTTCCTTCTTTCTTTTTTTCTTTTTTTTTTTTTTTTCTGAGACAGAGTTTCACTTTGTCACCCTTGGTAGAGTGCCATGGTATCATGGCTCACTGCAACCTCAAACTCTTGGACTCAAGCGATCCTCTGGCCTCAGTTTTTCTATTTTTAGTAGAGACAAGGTCTTGCTTTTTGCTCAGCCTGGTCTTGAACTCGTGAGTTCAAGTAATCTACCCAATGGCCTCCCAGAGTACTAGGATTACAGGCGTAAGCCACTGTGCCTGGCCGGCAACCTCAAACTCTTGGGCTCACACAATCCTCTTGCCTCAGCCTCCCAAGCAGCTGGGACTACAGACGCCTACTCCAATGCCTGGCTATTTTTAGAGACAAGGTCTGGCTCTGGCTCAGACTGGTCTCCATCCTGTGAACTCAGGCCATCCACCTGTCTCGGCCTCCCAGAGTGCTGGGATTACAGGCGTGAGCCACCGCACCTGGCTGCCTTCTGTCTCTGAGACTAGCCTGAGTGGACTGCATCCACGGACTCCCAGACCCTGTGGCTTCCGGTTGGGTTTCCCAGTGGGGGGAACAGTAGGAGACTGGGGAGCTGGAGGAGGAGGAGGCCATCCTCCTGGCCTCTGCCCTGTTGGATCACTGGCCAGTTCTCCTACCTATGGTTCTTAACTGCAGGCAATCTCATCCCTCTGGGAAATGTTTTGCAATCTCTGGAGACATTTTTAGGTATCATGACTTGGGGGCACAGGGTATGCTATTAGCATCTACTGGGTAGAGGCCAGGGAGATTGATCAAATTCTTATCACATGGCTCGGCGCCTGTGGCTCAATGGACTAGGGCGCCAGCCATGTACACCTGAGCTGGTGGGTTCAAATCCAGCCTGGGCCCACCAAACAACAATGACGGCTGCAACCAAAAAATGGCCGGGCGTTGTAGCGGGCGCCTGTAGTCCCAGCTACTTGGGAGGTGGAGGCAGGAGACTTTCTTGAGCCCAGGAATTGGAGGTTGCTATGAGCTGTGATGCCACAGCACTCTATCCAGGGTGACAGCTTGAGGCTCTGTCTCAAAAAAAAAAAAAAATTCTTATCACACAGGGCAGACTCCCATTGCAGAGAATTATCTGGTCCCCATGGTCTACAGTGCTGAGATTGAGAACCCCTGGGCTGGAGTTCAGAGAAAGGCAGGATGGAACTTTGCAGAACTCACAGCCCGGTGTCTGTTGGTCTCACATCCAGGGCTCCATCCAGGGCCATCTTCAAGCGGGGTAGGGTCACTCACATGATGTAGACTCTCTTTCATTGCTGATTACTTAAGCTAAATGTGTCTTGAACAAAGTAACAGAGACAGTTACCATTTATCGAGTGTTTAATACCGTGGGTTGAGATGACTGCTAAATAATTCACATGCATTAATTCATCTGATGCTCACAGCAACCATGAGATAGGTATGGTTATCCTTATTCCCATTTTATTGAGGAAACTGGGGCTCAAAGAGGTTAAGAAATTTGCCCAGAATCACCCAGAGAGTGGACAGCAGCATCAAAAACATGAGCCCATTCCTTTGTAAGGGCAAAGTCTTCGTCCCCATCATCACTGAATACTCTAGAGTGTCACCCCAGGGGTGGCTGTGCTGCCTCCCAGGGGACACTGGGCAATGTCTAGGGACATTTGTGGTTGTCAGGACTTGGGAAAGGGGAGCTCCTGTCAGGAGTGGGCAGAGGCCAGAGACACCACTCAGAAAGCTGCAGTGCCCAGGACGGCCCCACCCCAGAGAACGATGTGGCCCCAAATGTCCACAGAGCCCACAGGGACAAACCCTGGCCTGGCCCTCAGCTCCTCTCTGGAGGTTCTTTCCTTCAGTTCTCTCCAGACAATTGGTCTTTGCACCCCTCTTGCCCCTATAGCTCACTCATGGGTGGTGAGTCCCTCTTCCTAAGCGGGACCCTCTGCTTGGCTTCCCTTATCCCTAACCAAACCCCTCTAAGTGGAACCCCCTCACATGGATAGGGATGCAGGCCACCCTATCCTGCAAGGACCACCCACCCGGTACGTGCTCCCTGCCATTACAAGCTCTGATTTTGAATTTGGGATAGAGTAAAGAGCTAGACAGGGAAGAGACAGTGAGGAAGGGAGGGAGGATGGCACTAGTTGGTGTCTCCAGGACATGGCAGGCATGCCCCGATCTGGCAACCAGGGTGCAGCTGGACACCCGCTCCCAGGAGGGTTCAACATTTGGACCATTTCCTAGACAGCAAACCTGAGACTTGGAGGGCCTTTGTGTTCTCTCCTCCCTTCCCTATGGCTGGGGGAGAGGGGGTTCACTGAGGAGAGGGGAGCCAGGTGGCAGGGTTGGGGGCAGGGAGACAAGCCAAGTAGGGGTCTGTTTATCGGCTGTAATTGTGGTCTCCCGGGCAGAATTGGACCAAATTACAGCAGCCGCCAGTGAGCACAGGGAGCTCCCAGCTTTGTATGCAGGGAGCAGGCAGAGACTGGCGGGGGCCTCCTATTGACAGTGGAGCCCCCCCAATTAACCAGGCAGGGAGGCTGGGAGATAAGGCCTGGCTCCCCCAACCCTGTAGGAGTTTCAAAGTCCAGATGAATTCAGCTCCACAAAAGCCAATTAAAGACAGTGGGGAGGTAGTGAGGGGATGTGGGGGGGATGCCCAGGGACTGGGAGAAGGGAGATGGGGAAGGGGAGGGAAGGCTTCATGCTGGCCCAGCAAACTAGAGTAGGAGTGCGCCTGGGAGGGCCCCAAGGTCAATGACACCTGTGAGGATAAACACGCTGTGGGGGCATCATGATCCCCCAAAACACAGAAGTGGGCAGAGTTCTGTTCCTCATCACACTTGGCCCCCTCCTCACTCAAGTAGGAAGATGAGAACAAACCCTGGGGCCCGGAGAGCAACCAAGTCCCTTGAGGTGAAGCAAACAGTGGGACAGCCCCAGGGCACTCCCCTCTCCACATCGCCCCCTGCTGTGTTCTTTGTGGGAGGGAAGGGTGGGAGAAATGGCACCCGTTGGTGCCTCCCATGGGGGGCATGGACTGATTTGGCCATGGGAGATGCTGTCTTCGGCCAACAGGGATCAGGTACTCTGTCCGTTCTGCTAGCCTACACTGCAGGGAAGTGGGGAGCGGGACGGTCTCTTGGGGAAAGCCCACCATGCCTCCTGGAAGACCTCCAAGATTGTCCAAGGTCCCGATCCCCAGGCGTCCTTCCCCCCCTCCACCTCTCCAGAGCCACCACTCTCCACCTCCTGGGACCTGCACCCTTCTATGAGTCCTGCCCCTGGGACCTCCTCTTTTTGGGCATCACCCCCTCTTTTGTGCTGCCTCAACTTACTCCTCCTGTCTCTGAACCCTGCCTCCCATTCTCCCTCCCCCAGCTCTTTCTCCCTGAGCCCCTCCCACACTCTTACTCCTTCTCTTGAACCCCCCCCAATTCTCACTATTACCATGTATAGCCAGCAGTATCATCCTAGCACTCTGGGAGGCTGAGATGGGTGGATCTCTTGAGCTCACGAGTTCAAGACCAGCCTGGAACCCAGAGCTGCAAATCCTCAGCTGAGCCCCACTCTGAGGGGCTAGGTGATTCCTGCTCAGCCAGGTTTGTGGATAGAGGAGCTCCCAACCACTGCCTCTTTCTCAGGGCCAGAGGGAGCAAGTTTGTGAGTCTGCAGAGAGAGAGGCCTTCTGGATGAGGTCAGCTGAGGGCCATCATTGGGGACCAGGCAGTGTCTGTGGATGTCTGTGGCTGTAGGTCCTGCTGGCGGTTCTGCACACACACACACCCTTCCCCACAGCACTGGCACGGGAAACACAGAGACGGATGCAAAACTGAGAGACAGAGAGACCAGGAGGGGTAGGGAGAGAGAGAGGAAAGACTGGGCTAGGGAAGGAGAGTCAGGGGTAGAGGGGAGGGAGGATGCCCACCTGCCCCCGTGGAGGATGCCACCCTCCCAGGCTCATGTACTCACAAACACCAGTAAACACAGGCAACACACGCATCAGACACAGGGACACACCTACATAAACACACAGAGTCCATGTAAATATACAGAGATACACACAGACACACCTACAGAGACACACACCATAACACGCAACTACACACAAACACACATACATCTAGAAAGCGCTGTCAGACACATGGATATGCAGTCACATGGAAACGCACAAAGACGCAGACATATAAACACATACAGGCAGTCATACACTGACATGCTTAACGTAGGTGCACACTGTCAGACACGCACAGAGTCACCATAAATGGGCAGAGGTACACACAGACACCTATATAGACACATACCATAAAACACGCACACACAGACATGGAAACGCAAGGATACACACACAGAGACATAGAAACGCATCAAGATACATACAGACGCCTCTATAGACAAACATCGTCAGACACACAGATAGAAATACACACACCAACACATATCCTGGTGCACCGCAGCCCCCTCTGGTCCCTGCTCCATGTACATGTGCTAGGGTTTGGAGTTTGGGGTCTGCCACTTCTCCCCTGCGTAGGGGGCCTCCCCATCTCAGAGTCTCAGTGTCCACTCCGCTGATGGGCAGTCCTGGCCCCCGCCCGTGTGCTGAGCACCTGCTACTCTTCTCTTAGTCTCTACCCATCTCTTTTGGTCTCTTTGTCTTTCTCTTCCCTCTCCCTGTTCCTGTCTTTTTGCTCCCAACCTATCTTTGTCTCTCCCTGGCTTTGAACCCCTGCCTGAGCCTCTGACCTTAAAATTTATTTTAAGGATATCCTGCTAGGTGTCCTTGTAAGAAGAGGAGAATACACACTGAGGGACACACAGAGAAGAGGGCAACGGTAAGAGAGATAGACATTGGGGTGATGCACCCACAAGCCAAGGAACACCAAAGGTGTCAACAACTACCAGAAACTGGGAAAGAGGCCTGGCAGAGCTCTCTCTTGGAGCAACCAAGCCACCTGGCACCTTGACTTAGGACTCCCAGTTTTAAGAACTGTGAAAGAATAAAGTTCTGTTGTTTAAGCCACCAAGTTACAATGACCCTAGGATAGTAATACACCTTATATTTTTTTAATCCCGAAAGTCTTTTGTGTTTGTTGTAAAATCTTTTTTTTTTTTGAGACAGAGCCTCAAGCTGTTGCTCTGGGTAGAGTGCTGTGGCATCACAGCTCACAGCCACCTCCAACTCCTGGGCTTAAACAATTCTCTTGCCTCAGCTTCCCAAGTAGCTGGGACTACAGGTGTCCGCCACGTGTGGCCATTTTTTGGTTGTAGTTGTCATTGTTGTTTGGCAGGCCTGGGCTGGATTCGAACATGCCAGCTCTGATGTATGTGGCTGTTGCCTTAGCTGCTTGAGCTACAGGCACCGAACCTTATTGTAAAATCTTTAGAAAGTGTAGATTCAATGAGGTGGGTGGATCTCTTGAGCTCACGAGTTCAAGACCAGCCTGAGCAAAAACAAAACTGAGACCCCTGTCTATACTACAAATAGAAAAACTGAGGCAAGAGGATCACTTGAGCCCAAGAGTTAGAGGTTTCTGTGAGCTATGATGCCATGGCACTCTACCCAGGGTGACAGTTTGAGACTCTTTCTCAAAAAAAAAAAAAGAAAGAAAGAAAAAAGAAATTATAGGCTGGCACAGCTGGGGTCCCAGTTCCTAGTCTGCCCCTGTCTCCAACTAACTGAGTACTCCTGTACAACTCACTTTACCATTCTGAGCCTCAGTTTTCTCATCTGCAAAATAGGACAGTCATGTCAATTTGTTGTCCAGATAAACTGTGTAAATTGTTTCATGTATAGGGCATGGTACTCAACTAGAAGCAGAAGCTAAAAGTTCACAGGCAACAGACATTGAGTTGAGTAGAGCTTGATGTCATTTAATATTTTAAAAATAAATTTTTATTCTCACTATTACCATGTATAGCCAGCAGAAAATAGCAGCCACTCATAATTCCACTCCCCACTGGTAACTTTTTGATGAATATCCTTTCAAATGAAAAAAGACAAGAAAAATGTGTTTAGTACTCTGTGGGCTGTTTGAGTCTTGATTTGAATGAACCAATTTTATAAAAATGTTGTGGGCTCTGACAGTCTGTTCAATGCTATTAAAGGATGACTGCTTTTTTTTTTTTTTAAGAGTGGTGAGCATGTTGGAATTATATATTTATAAAAGAGTCCTTGTCTTTTAGAAACTATTAAAATATTTGTGAATGAAATATGATGTCTGGAATTTGCTACAAAATTGAGACTGAGGGATGGGCACGAGGGAGTTCACTAGGCTCTTTGTTCCCAGTGTATTTGTTTGAAATTTCCCATCATAAAATGCTTTTTTTTTTTTTTTGTAGAGACAGAGTCTCACTTTATCGCCCTGGGTAGAGTGCCATGGCGTCACACTGCTCACAGCAACCTCCAGCTCTTGGGCTTAAGCGATTCTCTTGCCTCAGCCTCCCTAGTAGCTGGGACTAC
>CAUYON010205173.1:0-13772 GCA_963573935.1 Arctocebus calabarensis | reverse complement strand
GGGTTCGAATCCAGCCCGGGCCGCCAAACAACAATGACGGCTGCAACCAAAAAATGGCCGGGCGTTGTGGCAGGTGCCTGTAGTCCCAGCTACTTGGGAGGCGGAGGCAAGCGCTTGAGCCCAGGAATTGGAGGTTGCTGTGAGCTGTGATGCCACTGCACTCTACCCAGGGTGATAGCTTGAGGCTCTGTCTCAAAAAAAAAAAAAAAAAACAATTGTTTCCTCTTAGCATGAAGGGGCTTTTTTCTCCTATAAAAAGGTGACAGAATAGACAAATAAAACAGCTCCTAAACCTGAAAAGATAAGACAGTCTAGCAGGGAGTGGGAGCTGAACGCAAACCATCATCTCTAATAAAGATTACAGGAGAGCTAAGAATTTATACCATTCCTCATAGGAAAAAGTAATCAATTGTATCGCATGGGAGGAAGGAAAGAGCATCAGAGGGAAAACTTCAAAAACAAGGTGACCTCACTCTGACTCTTAAAAGAAAATAAAGGGTCACAGAGAGTGGCCCTGTGGGCAAAAGGAGCATCGTGAGTGACCATCCAAAGCACCCAGCATCGCCAGGTCAGGGTGAGGACGGACAGACACTGGGGAGGAGAAGCGGCGTGCAGAGTAAGTGTGTGCTCAGAGTGCGAGGGGGGACAGGTGCCTGCCAAGACGTAAGACCAGCAAAGGGGACAAGGAGAAGACTCAGACCTTATGTGCCGCATGGGAACGGCTTCAGCCTGTAGGTCAGCCTGCTGCAAAGACGGAATATGAAATCAATTCAGAGGGTCAAGATAGCATTGCTAACAAAATAAAAGGTATCGGAAAATATCAGACTGTATAGCATGTGCCACGGTTGCTGCACTTGACCAACTGTTTCATTTGTAAGTACAAAGAGCTTGCTACTCACACTACTGACATGTACCCTTGATCTTTTTAATAATTTTCCATCTTTAAGTATACAGATCAGTGGTAAATACATTTACATTCTTCTCTCTTCTTTGCCTCCTCCCCCATTCCATATTAATTCAGACACACACACTGCCCGATGCAATGTAAAATCTAATTGCTTTCTCATGAACTAAAAACTTCAAAAGCCATTGTTACTATCAAAGGTATGTTACCCCTCCCCCGGTGATGTGCCCACTGTACCAGCACACAGGTGCACCCGACCAACCCATTGCTTTATGTATTTAATTCCTTAATGACATTTAAAGGCTGATGATCTTCAACCATGAATTATCAAAGCAAGAAATTGCTCCTCTTATGGATCTTTTTAACAATCTGATTATTATGACACTTCTTATTAACACCAGGATCTGAATACAGGGGGAGAAAGTTAAGAATAAAAGTAATTCTTGGCTCTGCACCTGTAGCACAGTGGTTACGGTGCCAGCCACATATATCCAGAATGGCAGGTTCGAACCCGGCCTGGGCCAGCTAAACAACAATGACAACTGCAACTAAAGATAACTGGGCATTGTGGCAGGTGCCTGTGGTCCCAGCTACTTGGGAGGCTGAGGCAAGAGAATCGCTTAAGCCCAAGAGTTTGAGATTGCTGTGAGCTGTGCACCACAGCACTCTACCCAGGGTGACATAGTAGGACTCTGTCTCAAAAAAATAAATAAATAAATAAAAATAAAAAGTAATCCTTGAGGATTTGTTAATCCTCAAAAAGGATTTCTGTGAAAAGAAGCTTCCACTTTAGTTTACAAAATTACCTACAGATCCATAAAATTTGCATGGCTCAACAATTTTTTTTGTTGTTTTGAGACAGAGCCTCAAGCTGTCACCCTGGATAGAGTGCTGTAGCATCACAGCTCACAGCAACCTCCAACTCCTGGGCTCAAGCGAGTCTCTTGCCTCCACCTCCCAAGTAGCTGGGACTACAGGAGCCCGCCACAACGCCCGGCCATTTTTGGTTGTAGCTGTCATTGTTGTTTGGCAGCCCAGGCTGGATTCAAACCCGCCAGCTCAGGTGTACATGGCTGGCGCCATAGCCCGCTGAGCCACAGGCGCCGAGCCATGGCTCAACAATTTAAACTGTTTTATTGGTTCTATATATGCACCTGACTAATAAGGCATAGCTTAAAGCACATTAAAGTATTTGAAACATGAAAAAGTATATCCCCACAAGTCAAGTTTCTTCTGTATTTGAAATGAATTATTTTGTCATCTGTAGCTATCACAGAATTAGGGAATATACCCTTCATTTCACTTTGGCCTTCTAATTTACAATGCTCATAAAATATTTTAAATAAAAATCAAAAGACTTAAAAAAAAAAATCAAAAGACTTTGGCTTAGTGCAGTGGCTCACAACACCTGTAATCCTAGCACCTTGGGAGCCTGAGGCAGGTGGATTGCTTGAGCTCAGGAGTTCAAACCAGCCTGAACAAGAACAAGACCTCATCTCTACTAAAAACAGAAAAATTAGCTCCAAGTCATGGCAGGCATCTGTACTCCCCGCTACTTGGGAGCCTGAGGCAGGAAGATCTCCTGAGCCCACGAGTTTGAGGTTGCTGTGAGCTATGATGATACCATAGCACTCTAGCCATAGACTCTGTCTCAGAAAAAAAAAAGACAAGAAAATCAAAAGACATTGAATATAGGCTCTGCACCTGTGGCTCAAAGGGCTAAGGCGCCAGCCACGGATACCTGAGCTGGCAGGTTCGAATCCAGCCCGGGCCCGCCAAACAACACTGACGGCTGCAACCAAAAAAAGCCGACCCTTGTGGCGGGCGCCTGTAGTCCCAGCTACTTGGGAAGCGGAGGCAGGAGACTCGCTTAAGCCCAGGAATTGGAGGTTGCTGTGAGCTATGATGCCACAGCACTCTGTCCAGGGTGACAGCTTGAGGCTCTGTCTCAAAAAAAAAAAAAAAACATTGAATATATAAAGTAATTGGGCTTCTTGTTCTAATTCTTTCTTTTTTTAACATGTACTGCATTGTAAGTACAAATAGATACCTGTTAATAAGAGGGAAAAAACAGAAACGCCTTGTCTTTCCCTTCCTGAGGGTATCTTTAATTGGCCTCCTCTAACTTGGCACATTATATATTATGCATTTCAGTTCCTGGGTTGTTTACAGTAACAGAATAGTTTTCTCTGTGAAAAGACCTCAAGAGAGATCCACCTTGTTTTTCTAAGGTTCCCAGAAGGATGGCAGTCATGTGGTACCAGCTCACCAAGTATCGGCAGAGTATAAATTATTCATGAACGTGTGCAGTCTAAAGTAAACAAATGACACCCCCAAACTTCATTTAGTCAGAACTGTTTAGCAGGCACACTTATTAAATTGAAAATGGTGAAGTTCTCCCACCAAAACAGCCCCTACCAGTTCCCATAGACTGAACAAGAGATATTTACAACTGATGCTTTCTCTGTGAGCAATTCCTAACTCCTGGTCACTTTTCCCCAAAACTTGCACTTTGCAATATCTAGTTCATATCAAAGCATAAAAGTAAAAAGATATGATACATATAGAATTAAAGCATATTTTTACGTTTTAAAAACTATCATTACATAAAAATAACAGTAGATGGATAGGTTTAAAAGCCTTTACCTAACAAAAATATATTTATCCAAATCCCATGCTAATAAGTGTAAACAAATAAAAAGCTTTTTAAACAGACCTTATCTAGAAGGTAAAGTAAAAGCAAAATTTGATACTATAACCCCACCTACTTTTTATATTTTTTACCTCGTAACATGTTCAATACATAGATACAACTACTGATGATCACTTTAGTAATAGCTCACCAACAACCGGAGGATGAAAGGGGTGCGGGGGAGGAAGGGATTGAAGGCTCACTAAATTTCTGATTTTATCAGAGGACACCATATTTCCCCTAGAGTACTGCTGATTTAATCAAAGAAGTCAGCAGAAAACTAAGATTCACTTACCAGGAATTTGCTTTCCCTTATACTATGCCAGGAATACGTACTTCTTCATTAAGATGGCAGACACCTATCTTTGGGGGGAAAAAAACACTATTTTTCAAAGAAATCACATTTTGACACCTTTCTGAGACACTCACCTTGCCTTTCTGGTTCAGAGGTTCGATTGTTAAGCTGTCAGGGCCAATGTCCACAATGTTGCCCATCTGGAACCCATCTGTGGGGTGGGGTGCCCAAACGGGCTTTCCATCTTCCATGTCTGAAGGGGACTATCCGCTATCTCCTGTTTAAAAGAAACAAATAAAGCAGCATGAATAACTAGAAATATAAAACAAATAATCTGTTTTGGAAGGTCACATCATCACAACTCACAGAAACACACCTGCTCTGGCCACAGAGAATCCCCCCAGGCTCCCTCCCCACCCCTTCAGATAAGGCCCAGCAGAAGCTGCTCCACCTTCAGGTAACACCCCTCACCCCCAGGGCCTGAAGGTGACTGCAGTGGGTGCTATATACTGACTCAAAGGGGAAAAGAAGCCACCCAGCTTTCACCTGCTGTCCCAGCGTAATTTACCACAGCACTCCTCTTACCACCTAAAGGATTCTGGCTTGCACAGTAAATTAAACAGTCACAGGAGCAGATGTTATTGTGTAAGACAGCTAAGAGTTAAAGAATAAGATGAAAAGAGAGGTTGGTTCCCCTAAAACACTGAGAACGCAGGCATGTGCTCCGTGTGGCCGCTCCTGCAGAGCCAGTCCACGTACTGGGTTTACCCCCGCCGATCCCCAGGTGACAGCATGTTAAGACGAGTGTCTCTGTCCTCCCCATTTGCTAGCGCATTAATAAACCTTCCCTTTCTTTCTCCTCAAAAAAAATCCCACAACTGTTTTTATTGTTCTTGTTGGTTTTCATTGAGGAAAGACTTACACACAGGCCAGGCATGCTGGCTCATGCCAGTAATTCCAGCACTCTGGGAGGCCAAGGCAAGAGGATGGCTTGAGCTTAAGAGTTGGAGACCGGCCTGAGGAAGAGCAAGGCCCCACCTCTACTACAAACAGAAAAATTAGCTGGACATCGTGGCATGAGCCTGTGATCCCAGCTATTCAGTTGACTGAGGCAAGAGGATCACTTGAGCCCAGGAGTTTGAGGTTTCAAAGAGCTACGATGATGCCACTGCAGAATACCTAGGGTTACAGAGTGAAACTCGGTCTCTCTCAAAAGTAAAGAAAATGACCTACATACAATGAAATGTACTTTTAAGTACACAGGTTCATGCATTTGGACAAATGAATGCAACCATTTAACAGATACCCCAGTCGATATACAGAATGTTGCATGGCCCCAGGAAACCACCTCACACCTCCTTCTGGTCAACCCAGCACCTGTGGTCATCCCCCTGCTCTGTCAGCTCTGCGTGTCCTTGGCCTTCATCTAGATGACGCCATACAGCATGTGTGCTTTTGTGTCTAGTTTCTTTCATTCAACAAAATTTCTTTGGTATTCAAAATATCCAACTCTCCTGCTGTGTGTAGCAGTCTTCTGAATGACTATACTGCAAATGCTGTGAATCCTTATCTAATTGTTCAATTGTCTTTCTTTCATACTTGATATTCTGAGATTTAACATTTACAATTCTGTGTATTCAGAGTAGCCAGAAAAATCCATGACATGCAAAATGCCCCACTGTAATGACCTTGGATGCCGTAAGACGAGTGTGTGATAGTCAATCCTCTAGTAAGTGGGCCCAGATGTCCTGTTTCAATATCTCAATGGGAACTTATTTTTTCATTACTTATCTATATTTAAAGAGGAGTTGATTCATGTGCTTTAATCCTCCTCTCAAATCTGGGATACCCACGCAGACGCTTTCATGTATAATCTCCCGTGACAGGATGTTTGGCACATAGTTCAGTTAAAAAGCTGCTAATTACGCCATGTTTGCAATGTGCTTGTTGGTTGATGCCTTAACCATGCAGTGGCTACAGGGTAGGCTGCTTTCCCTATCCAGCAAATGCTATTAGATTCCATATAATTCTAAGTTAACAAACTACATCAGGATTGTCCAGAGAGTGAGTCAACAACACTGCTTTGAAGCCCCATTACCACATACACATCCAGGCTCCCCCCAGACATCTAGTTCCACAGCTTTAAATGCCATTTATATGTGAGCGATTCCCAAATTTATTTCTCCAGCCCAGACTCACGTTTAGTTGCCAGACATTTGCTTGCCTAACTGGCACCTCCTCATGGATGTATCTAATACATGGAACACTGCCCTTATATCATTATTCTGGTCCAACACCCCAGTCTGTTCCTCCACGTATCAGTAAAGGCACCATCAACACTCAGATCAAATCAAACCTGGAGCCATCCTCAATTCCTTCCAAATTCATGTTACCCACAGAATCTTACTGACTTTATCTCCCAAAAGCATCTCGAATCCACCTACTTCTCCGCATCTCCTATGCCAACCTAGTCCAAACCAACATCATCTTTTATCAGGCCTTCAGTAATTAACTGGGCTGTCTGTTTCCATTTTTGCCAATCCACAAAGATCATTCATAATCCCACCTAAAGGTAAATCGGACCATGGCATTTCTGTTCCATCTGGGCATGGAATATTCCTCTGTGTCCCTAAGGCCCAGAACACAGCAGGCAACCCAATATTCACTGGTAAATGAACAAATTGTTCAGTTTGGGACAAGTAAAAGGAGAGGGTAGACTACAAAGAGTTGAAAGGTCTTAAAACCTAGACTTGCAACTCAGCTCAGGACTTTGGCTAGCTCTTAAGTAAATTACCTAACCTCTCTGATTTTTATCTTTATCCTTATCCATTCGGTGGGATAATATCATGTACCTTACAGAATTGCCATGAGGATTAAGTGACAAAAAACTGAGATCACCATTCTAATGCCACCCAACAGATACTGGTTGCACCTGGCCTCTTTCCCTTCCCCCATATCCCTTATCTGAAGCCAACAATTTCAAGACAATGGTCATGTGTAGTTTTAAAGACAAAGGGAAATGACAGAATACTCAAAGGGGATCATTTAGGAATAATTATCTGAAAAAAAAAAAAAAACAGCAAAGTAAAACCCCCAAATCAAAAAAAAGATTGGCAAATTCTGTCTGGGTGCAGTGGCTCACACCTGTAAACCTAGCACTCTGGGAGACAGAGGCAGGTGGATTACCTGAGCTCAGGAGTTCAAGATCGGCCTGAACAAGTACAAGACTCCAACTCCACAAAAAAATAAAAAATTAGCTGGGCATTCTGGTGGGCACCTGTGGTCCCAGCTACTCAGGAGGCTGAGGCAAAAGGATCGCTTGAGCCCAGGAGTTGGAGGTTGCTGTGAGCTGTGACACCATAGCACTCTACCCAGGGCAACTAGACTGAGATGAAAGGAAAGGAAAGGAAAGAAATAAAAAGACTGACGAATTCCCTGGAACTATTCAAATTGCTTTCCCAATTTAGACTGTTTATTGCAGCTTCCCCGTTAACAAATTTAAAGTCATGTACATAATGTTGCCCCTTCATCAAATCCCTAAATCTACAGTAAAGAGACTCTTTAAAAAGACATCAGCCCCACAAAGATGGGGCGAACCAAAAAGAGCCTATCATCAGCAACATTTTGTGAGGTGGAAAGCAAAAAGGTGCGGCAACTAACTTAGCAATCCTAGGAGAGCTAAATATCAGGTCAGGAAATGGGAAAGATAAAAACCAACCCAAACTATGCTACAGAATCCTCAAAAGACACACGAACTACAGTACAAGGTAGTTCTAGAACCAGGGTGAAAGGAACCTAAAATAACAAAGACTAGGTGATAGTTCTCTGAGAAAGAGACGTCCTTACACCAACCACATATACTCCATATTGCTGGGCAAATACCCTGCCTCTGATCACCAAGAGAAATTATCTAGCAGTTATTCTCTGAAGGACACAGAGAGGTCTCTGGAATAAGAAACACCAGGAACGATTAAGGTTGTGTACACAAAAACTGCTGAGTAGAGATAAAGTCTCCCCTTGAACCAAACCCTCTACTTGACAAGACCTTGACCTTAGCTCTCCCTCTCTGTCCTGTCCTTGCCAAGCCTACACAGCCCAGTTTTGGCAAGAATTCTGCAAAGTGAGTTTAGAGAGAATCCCCACCCTTGATATCTGATCAAGTTCCAGAGCCTCACCACTCCCCAGCCAAGAACGTGTCCTTGACCTGCCTTCAGCAAGACCCCTGGTGAGTCAGTTTAGCAAGCATCTCCACACCTGTCCACTGACCCCCTCACTCTGCTCTTTGGCCACAGCCCTCAGCTGTCCCTGCTGTTCCTGCTGTAGTCAGAGTTGAGCCCATCTCTCCCCTCCTGCAGAACCCCTTGGAATGAACTAAGAACTGAGTGTGTGTGTGTGTGTGTGTCTGTCTGTCTGTCTGATATGGACTGAATTTTGTTCTTCCCAAATTCCTGTTTTAGCCCTACATCTGGATACAGTACTGTGAGTAGGTAATTAGGGTTAAACAAGGTCAGAACGGCAGGGTTCTGATGAGACTGGTTGGCGGCTTTATGAGCAAAGGCTGTGTGAGCTCACAGCAAGGCATCCATCTGCAAGGCAGGAAAAGATGCCTACCAGAACCCAGCCCTGCCCACGCAACACCCTCAGATGCCTAGACGCCTCAATAGTGAGGAAATGTGTTTCTATTGTTTCATGCATGTGTCTGTGGCATTTTTCCTTAGTCTTTGTGTATTTATTATGTGGCTGAAGACAACTCTTAACTCTTCCAATGTGTAGCAGGGAAGAAAAAGGTTCGACCCTTGTAGTGTAAAGTATACTAGAATAACTATCTTTTATGATGTCTTCATTTAATTTGTTTTTGGAATCATAAATATTTACAATATAAAATTTTCCTGCATTCATGAAGTCTGATTTATTGAGCCCACCAAAGAAGATAAAATTCTTCCAAATTTGCTACCAGAAAATCTTTCAGAACACCCATGCAATCTTCATTAGTTCTAACTAAACATGCTTGCATCTGAAGGGCCCCAAAAAAGACTTTGTAAAGAGAAGTTAATTAATTGTGGAGACAGCGTCTTGCTCTGTCACCCAGACAGGAGGAAAGACCTTATGGCCTCAAGTGATCCTCCTGCTTCAGCCTCTCTAACAACTAGGATTACAGAACTAAAATTAGCATATGCCCAGCTAATTTTTTTCCTCTTTTTTAGAAAAAGGGTCTCACTGTGTTGCCCAGGCTAGTCTCAAACTCTTTTTTTTTTTTTGTAGAGACAGAGTCTCACTTTACCACCCTGGGTAGAGTGCAGTGGTGTCACACAGCTCACAGCAACCTCCAACTCCTGGGCTTAGGCAATTCTCTTGCCTCAGCCTCCAGAGTAGCTGGGACTACAGGCGCCTACCACAACGCCCAGCTATTTTTCTGTTTTGCAGTTCAGCCGAGGCCGGATTTGAACCCGCCACCTTCGGTATATGGGGCCGGCACCCTACTCAAAGAGCCACAGGCACCGCCCATGGTCTCAAACTCTTGATCTCAAGAGATCCTCCCACCTCAGACTCTGAAGAGCAAAGGGAATTTCAAAAACACAGTCTAAATTCCTAGTGCTGTGGCACTAGAAGCCTTAAACACATTAAAACCTACCTACATACACATTGCAGAAATACTAAAGAAATGATAAGAATCAATGGGGTTAGAAACTAAAATTCTTGACATTCCTAAAGTTATTCTAAAAGAGGAATATCATTATCAACTGAAAATTATCTTATGTTTAGTATTTAACTGATCACTGATACTGCATGTTTAAAGCAAGCACCACCGCAATGACCAGAGAGGAACTACGGAAGGCTTGTCAGAGGCACTACAGTCACTTTTCATTCATCTTTCATTAAGAGGCGAAAAACAGAACCAAGAGGCTCCATGGGGAGCAAACATATTAGAGGTGAGAGTGACAAAAACATACACACGCATGTTCCTATTCCCTTTAAGGGACAGTTGTCATTCTGGGAGGCCAAGGCAGGCAGATCGCTTGAGCATGGGAGTTTGAGACCAGCCTGAGCAAAGGGCAGACTTCATCTCTAAAAATAGCGGGGTTCCCATAGTCCCAGCTACTCTGGAGGTAGAAAAAAGAGGATCACTTGAGCCAATTCTGCCTCAATAAACAAATAAACAAACAAATACAAACTATAGTTGTGTTATATACCACGACCTTACATTTTACTAGTGAGGGCATTAGAAATTGAGCACTCAACACAAGTAATTTGGGCTTGGGCTGACAAGATACCAAAAGGAAGACAGAAACAGGGTAAGCAGATCCCTTCTAAGACGACCTTGGAGTCATCCGTTCTGTAAGGATCATCCACTTAGCTGTAAGTGTGTATACGGATGTAACAGTGTTTATGTATACGCACTGCTAGGTACTGGGATATAATGGTGAGAAACCGAGGCAGGCTGTCTGACCTCAGGAAGCTTTCAAGCTAACAGGAAAACAATCACTTGGAATAGAAAGGTAAATAAAATTGGTGAAATCCCTGCCCTCGGAGATCTCAAATTCTGGTGGGGAGACAAGGGAGTATGGAGAGGTGGGGTAGACGTATCAAATTTGCCCCCTTTTTTTTTTTGAGACAGAGCATCAAGCTGTCACCCTGGGTAGAGAGCCGTGGCGTCACAGCTCACAGCAACCTCCAGTTCCTGGGCTCAAGTGAGTTTCCTGCCTCCGCCTCCCAAGTAGCTGGGATTACAAGCGCCCATTACACGGCCATTTTTTGGTTGCAGCCACCATTGTTACTTGGCAGGCCCGGGCTGGATTCGAACTCGCCAGCTCAGGTGTACTTGGCTGGTGCCTTAGCCCCTTGAGCCACAGGCGCCGAGCCCTTTTTTTTTTTTGTTTGAGACAGAGTCTCACTATATTGTCCGTGTTGGAGTGCTATGGCATCACAGTTCACAGTAACCTCCAACTCTTAGACTTAAGTGATTCTCTTGCCTCACCCTCCCAAATAGCTGGGAGGCACCTGCCACAACACCTGGCTATTTTTTTGTTGCAGTTGTCACTGTTGTTTAGGGGGCCGGGCTGGGCTCGAACCCGCCAGCCACAGTGTATGTGGCTGGCACTGTAAGCACTGTGCTACAGGCGCTGAGCCCAAATTTGCCTTTTAAAAAGATTACTCTTTCATCTGGCCAGGCACTGGCCTTGCTGATCAAAACAATGTTATGTGCACCTTTGGCACATACTTCAAACTGGCAGCTCCTCTTACCCGTATCAGTCTATCCTGATAGGAGCTTCCCTGATGTCCAGGTACTGTGAGAAACCTGGTGCCAGGCAACAGTCGGCTGTGGATCGTGCTTTTTGTGTGCACCTAGCACACTCTTCCATTGAGCGTTTCAGTTCCATAAGAATTTATTTATACCAAAATTCTAAACCAAAATTCTCAAAAACTTTTCAACAGGGCTCCCCTCAGTCACTCAGCTGCCTTTGAGAAAGCCTTCCTAGAAAACATAGCCTAGTTAGAAGTTAGTCTTCAGTCCAAAGTATGAGAATTATCTTCTTATTATAATACTGTATTATGAATTAAGAGAACATTAGTATTTACATTTACTGTGAGCATCTTCGCTTTATTAACGATAAACAGTCATTAACTGGGGAGAGACACCTCCAAGTCCAAACTCAGGATGATAGAAAAAAAGAAAATAGAAAACATCTTGAGATTAGTAAGATCTAAAACTTAACTATCTCAATTTCATAAAGATGTAATTTTGATATTTATTTGATCATTTTTTCAACAACTATATGCTCGGGACCTACTATGTGCTAGGCACTGCTTTAGGCTGAGATACTGATGAGAAAACATACAGGTCAATCGTTTTTCAGTATAATAAAAAGAGAAACATCTACACCCGCTACAACACCCCTTCTGAAGGTCCAGGTGATCAGAACTCTGGTCCTGCTAAGTGACCATTTTTACAAAGTCACTTCCAATAACCTAAGAAACGCCAATGTAACAATTAGAGCTAAGTGCATTACCACTTGATTCGTAAAAACAGCAAACATCAAGGCTAACTTCATCTTAACTGGTAGAGCTAAGATTAATGTGCCAACAAAAAGAAAAGAGTATAAAATAAAAGCCAATATTTAACATTTCATTAATAAGTTTATCATATGGTTATTAAATATTTTTAAATGTCTTAAAGGAAGATTTGAAAAATGATACTATCAGGAAAATTACTAAAAGTGCCATGTAATCTGAATTGTGAGATTTGGTTAAATGAATTTCTTACAGATTTTTAGAGAAGAAATCATAAACTATGTTTCAGGCATAAACTCCTGAATAAATTACTATCACCAGATATCTAGATCTGGATTTAGACATAATTCAAATATTACAAGTAGACAATCTTTACAGACAAGCTAGCCAAAAAGTAAGACGATTCTAGAAAAACCCCTGCATTCTTCAGAAACCAAACATCCCAGCTTACTTGAAAAGCTCAAAATGTCTTTCAACAATGTTAAAATAGCAGAATATAATAGCAAGATATTAATTTTCCCCAGGTGATTTATTATCCAATGAGTACATCCCAAACAGACTTTGTTGTGCTAGACTTGAAAGTTACTTCTTAAAAGCTGCTGGTTATGCCAGGGGCAACGGCTCACGCCTGTAATCCCAGCACTCTGGGAGGCCGAGGCAGGAGGATTGCTTTAGCTCAGGAGTTCAAGACCAGTCTGAGCAAGAGAAAGACCCTGTCCCTACTAAAAATAAAAAAATCAGCTGGACCTTGTCGTGGGTACCTACTTGTAGTAGTTCCAACTACTTAGGAGGCTCTGGCAGGAGGATCACTTGAGCACAAGAGTTTGAGGTTGCTGTGAGCTGGCTGACTCCACAGCACTGTAGCCTCAGGCAAGAGAATAAGACTGTTTCAAAACTACAACAAAAATGTGTTAGTATTTCAACAAAAGGAGTTAGTAAAAGACTTAAGACTTTAATTCATTTTTTCTAATAAGGGATAATGCTGGGCTCCCAAAAAGTGGTTAATGAAAGGAATAACCAAATTTCCAAGAACCAAGGTGTTCTTCAGACCAAAGAAAGACCTCTTCTGTGGAGAGCCCTGTGTAAAACAGTTGCACATAGCTCAAACTGAAACGTTTTACAGTTTAGATCACAGTCCTTGACCAGATTTTTCAAAGACTAAAAGGTCTGCAAGGGAGCAGAACCCTACTCTGTCATTAACCAAGGTGGTAAGAAACCTGAACAATCCTCTGTCTTTTAAACATATCTCAGGCATTTTAACTCTTCCCCAATATTCCCCAAATAGAAGTGGTAGATTTTGACCTACAAGTAGTCATGTCATTTTAAGAAGTTTGGAACCAGGCATGGTGGCTCACCCCTGCAATCCTAGCACTCTGGGAGGCCAAGGTGGGAGGATGGCTTGAGGCCAGGAGTTTGAGGCTGCTGTGAGCTAGGCTGATGCCACAGGACTCTAGCCTGGGCAAGAGAGTGACTGTCTCCCAAAAGCAAATAAATAAATAATTTTCAAAAAAGTGAGCCCGAGTCCCCTCCAATCCAGGCAATATATTTCTCCTGAGATAGGAACTAGTTAAATGAAAGAAAAAAATAATACTGAAATAAAACTTCAAATACCGGGCGGCTCCTGTGGCTCAGCAAGTAGGGCGCCAGCCCCATATACCGAAGGTGGCGGGTTCAAGCCCGGCCTCGGCCGAACTGCAAAACAAAAAAATAGCCGGGCGCTGTGGTGGGCGCCTATAGTCCCAGCTACTAGGGAGGCTGAGGCAAGAGAATTGCTTGAGCCCAAGAGCTGGAGGTTGCTGTGAGCAGTGTGACGCCACGGCACTCTACCAAGGGTGATAAAGTGAGACTCTGTCTCTACAAAAAAAAAAAAA
>CAUYON010205172.1:0-22957 GCA_963573935.1 Arctocebus calabarensis | reverse complement strand
CAAAGGTGGCGGGTTCAAACCCAGCCTGGGCCACACTGCAAAACAAAAAAATAGCCGGGCATTGTGGTGGGCACCTGTAGTCCCAGCTACTCGGGAGGCTGAGGCAAGAGAATCGCCTAAGCCCAGGAGTTGGAGGTTGCTATGAGCTGTGTGATGCCATGGCACTCTACCAAAAAAAAAGAGAAAAAAAGAATAAAAAAAATCTGAGCCAGGCATGGTGGCTCATGCCTGTAATGTCAGCACTCTGGGAGGCTGAGCCAGGTGGATTGCCTGAGTTCACAGGTTAGAGACTAGCCTGAGCCAAAATGAGACCCCACCTCTAAAAATAGCCAGGACTTGTGGCTGGTGCCTATACTCCCAGCTACTTGGGAAGCTGAGGAAAAAGATCGCTTGACCCAAGAGTTAGAGGTTGCTGTGAGCTATGACACAACAGCACTCTACTGAGGGCAACAAACTGAGACTCTGTCTCAAAAAGAAAAAAAATCTGATACCTCTAAGAAATAGTTCAGTTTTTAATCCAGCCAATTAATACAGCTAGAACAGAAATAGCCATGGACTTAAATAAGCCAGATGGCCACCCAAATACCAGGCAGATTCCTGTCTTCATTTGTTTGGGTTGATATGACAAAATACCGTAGACTAGTTATAAGCAACAGGAATGTATTGCTCACAGTTCTGGAGGCTGGGAAGTCCAAGGTCAAGATGCCAGCAGATTCAGTATCTGGTAAGGGCCCATTCCTCACGCTTGATGCCTTCTACACATCCTCACATGGCAGTAGAGGCAATAAATAAATAAAACTCCCTCAGGTTTCTTTGATAAGTGCACCAATACCATTTATAAGAGCAGAGCCTTCATGGCCTAAGCACCTCCCAAAGGCCTCATCTCTTAACACCAGCACCTTGAGGGCGAGGCTTTAACATATGAATTTTACAGAGACATGATCATTCAGATCATAGCAATTGTACCCCTAATTTCTCTCCTAAACTTTCCTAATGAGAGGCGTTTCAGTCATCACCTTGAATTTGAAAGCTCAGTTATTCCTGCAAAGGGTTTTATATCGTTCACTCCAAGGTCAAAATCTGAGCTCCGCTAGGGAACAGATACCTTGAAACAAGACAGGCTTCTGGTAGATGGCACAAGAATGGAAAATGTTCCTTGGTGCTTTGTGAAGTGGGGCAGTGGAGCAGGTAGCCCCTGATCTGGTAGAGAAAAGGAACCAGAAATAGATCTGTCTAGTTCCCAGCACTGGGCAGGGCTGCCTGACCCTGGACAGTTGCTTTATAGGGGCAGCAGTGAAGCCTGCAAAGTATCTCCAGGTCCAGACCAGGTTCCCCAAGGATGAAAAGGTTTTCTATCTGCTTCATCCACTGTGATAACCACTAGCCACGTGTGGATATTAAGCATTTAAACTGTGACTGGGAGGGACTGTATTGGTAATTAAAATTTTTAACTATAAATAGCCACACGTGCCAGTGGCTACTATAGAGAGTCCCATACATTGGGAACATAGGAAATTGTAGCTAAATGTACCTTGATTTACAAAATATTCATTCCAAAAGTGTACAAACAGGTGACCACAAAGGGGATGTTTTGTAAATACTTTGCAAAATTTTGGAATGAATGACTTTTGGGGCACCTTGTTTATCAGGACAGGTCTGAACATGCTTTTCCTGAGTTCTGCCTGTATTTTGCCAGGACCAAGCAACACTCTAATTTCTTTAGTTCCCTCCTTCACCTTTTTTAATTGAAAGAACATTTCCAAATACCACATCCAAATTATATCGCTTTTTAAAAACATTTGTACTCTTTCTCAATTTCTTTTTCTTTAAATTTCAGATTAATATAAGGATACAATTAGGTTACAGACGGGGCCCAGTGGTTCTCGCCTGTAATCCTAACACTCTGGGAGGTTGTGGTGGGTGGATCGCTTGAGCTTAAGAGTTCGAGACCAACCTGAGCAGAAGTGAGACCCCTGTCTCTACTAAAAATGAAAAACTGAGGCAAGAGGATCTCTTGAGCCCAAGAGTTTGAGATTACTCTGAGCTATGATGCCGCAACACTCTACCAAGGGCAACAAAGTGAGACTCTGTCGCAAAAAAACAAAACAAAAACAAAAAAATTAGGTTGCATCATTTGCATTTGTTAGTGAAGGGCTCACCCAGGAGGTGTGCCGTATACCCTTACGTTGTGCCCATTAGGTGAGAGCTCACCGTTCCCCCTTCCTCTCATTCCTATTGTTATTATTACTTCTTCCATATATTGAGCATCTACTGAATAGCACATGCTTTTATTGTTACTTTTAATTCTAAAACAGATATTCAATACACACGTTAATATCGTTTTAACAGATGAAGCTGAGATTCAGAGACGTCTAGGAGATAGTAAAAAACCAGAGCTGGCATTTCAACCTAGATCTGTCTGAGATTTGAAGTCTATTTGCTTTCTAATCCATCAGACTAAATGTACCAAACATTTACATTTTTTACCTGTCTGCTTTTCTAGATTAAATCATCCCTCTGTCACGTTTCATGAGCATAAAGAATCAAATCTTCTCTCACCTCCTGGTTTTGTGTGCCTGTTTCTCTCACTGTATTTGATACAGCCAAGCAAAGCACCTGTTGTCTGCTGCAGAAGCAGTTCTCTTAGGGAACACAAATGGAGTTATAAAAAGTAGGGACGAATTTATGACTAATAGGGTCATAAATTGCTGCTAGCACTCTGAGATACAGTTATTTTTAAAGCTTGTTAGGAAGAACAGTTGCATGTTCTCTCTGTGTGTTGTCGGAGGTAACTATTTGTAGCTGAACATGGAGACGGATTAATCCTGGGTGTTGCTCAGTCCAAACCCCATGATCTTATGATAGGCCATTAGCAAATTAAAGAATCAGAATGCTACACAGAGCTCAGTTGTAGGCTGCTAATTTATTAGCTCAAGCAAGGTCTCAAGTTTATGCCATCACACAAAAAATGCTAACTGCTTGAACATGTAAGACTTACACAAATCAAATATAAAATGTTTCTATGTTTGGGTAAATGCATGAGGAACAATATCAACTTTAGAAAAAGCAGAAAAGCATAAAACAGTTGACCACACGGTTGTAAAGAGAACCCTGACTGATCAATTTTTCAGGTGTTCTTTTCGACTGTTGGATTTAGTCTTCTGGAACCTGAGTTTAGAGGGCTGTAAAGTGAGCTAAAGAGGAAAAAGAAAACACTAAGTAACCGTTTAGATGCACAGGGGAAGGAGGTCGCCTGGTTTCTGAATAGCAAGTAAGGACGAACACGAGGGCCAGCTATTTTTGGAAACCAGTGGTGACCAGAGATCTCAACTAAAGGGAGCTCTTAATGGCTCTGTGGGTAAGGTGCTGGCCCCATATCCCGAAGGTGGTGGTTTCAAACCCAGCCCTGGCCAAACTGCAACAAAAAAATAGCCAGGCATTATGGCAGGTGCCTGTAGTCCCAGCTACTTGGAAGGCTGAAGCAAGAGAATCACTTAAGCCCAAGAGCTGGAGGTTGCTGTGAACTGTGTGATGCCACGGCACTCTACCGAGGGTTAATAAGCGAGACTCTGTCTCGAAAAAAAAAAAAAAAGATTTAGGCCTCAAGAGAAAACTAGGCAATATGAAAAATAGAAGAACACAGTGTCTGGCAACCTGGAGGTGGGTTAGATATTCATAAAAAGCCCAAATGGGTGGGTATTTGGCATGGGCAGGATGGGAGGGGTATCATTCCAAGGAAGGAGAAAATGAAGTCACCAACAGAAAAACTCAGAAGGCAGGGAGACTGTAGGTCAAGACAAGAGATGCGGTCTCTTAGGCTGGGTACCTGTGCTCAATGGTTAAAGCATGCACCGCGGCTGGTGGGTTCGAACCCAGCCCTGCTCTGCTAAACAAGAAAAAAGAAAGAAAGAAATACAGTCTCTGGAAGGGCACCCAGCCCCTGTAGAGCTGGAGAGTAAAGAAGGAAGCTGAGTGTGGGTTGGGGGATAGAGCCAAGAATGAGCTCCATGCAAGACTGATTCATGGCTGAGAAAGTGAGCTGTTCCTTAGAGTCAGGGACAATGAGGTGTTTGGTGGGGTGGGTAAGGACGAGGACCAAGAGAAGGCCCACATCAGTCTTTTTCACCTCTTTAAAGATGGTGAAACCTCTTGATATCTAATATTGTCGAGAAGAAAAAATGGCCCCATGGGAATTAACACTACACATCTCTCCTGGGGGCCAGCTGAGAAATACCGGGGTTCTTACCCAAGGGCAGGTGTGGGTTTGGCAGATAGCATGGAGAGTAACCTAATTCTCTCCTCCTTTTCTCTACCTGAAGTTAATAATCAGAGCTGGCCAGAGAGTCTGACCCTGGTCAGGGGAGACAAGCTCTCCGATTCACAGGTGTTCTCTAATGACAGCAGAAGATGAGCTTTTTTTCCATTTTAGTGCCCTCTGTCTCTCTTGTAAGAACCAAATGCTACAGTGTCTTAGGTGTCATCAATGTGCACCAAAGGAAACCTGCAGAAAAGTCCCTCTGTGTCTGCCTCTCTGATGCAGAGGAAAAAGGCCACACTTCTCTCTGTTGTTTTTTTTTAGACAGAGTCTCACTATGTTGCCCTTGGTAGAGTGCTGAGGTGTCACGTTCACAGCAACCTCAACCTCTTGGGCTTAAGCGATTCTCTTGCTTCAGCCTCCCAAGTAGCTGGGACTACAGGCACCCACCATAACACCCAGCTATTTATTGTTATTGTTGCAGTTGTCATTGTTGTTTAGCTGGCCAGGGTTGGGTTTGAACCCACCAACCTTGGTGTATATGGCCAGCGCCGTAACCACTGAGCTACAGGAACCCAACCTCCACACTCCTCTTGTATTTTGCACATGGTAAGTTGTCACTGATTATCTCTGCTGTATGAACTAAGGAAGACATGCTTTGTGAAACTCTCAGGACTCGGCGTTCAGCCATTGGAATCCATTTAGTCCCTTTCTACAGGTATCTACTCTGTTTCCCCAGCCAATGTATGAAAGTCCTGGCCAATGCCCTTAAGTGTTTAGCTTGTTTTCTTCATTTGCTAAGTCTATGGCTTCTGAGAGGAGTCAAGGATGGGGGAAGAAATGAATGAATGGTGGTGCCCACTGTCCAAAACTCAGGAGTGAACCCAGCTTTTGTCTTTCCCACCTCTATTTCCCATCATCTTGCATATGTGTGATTCTCTCGGTGGCTGTCCTGTGGTAACCCTCAGGTCTGAGTTTCTTCTTGAAACTATTCATTGGGCTGGAGTCACCAGAGCTACTTGGAAAACAACAAATCATAATTGCCATAAGAAAAGCATTAAAGCCAGCAAAACTTATTAAAGATATGCCTCTAGAAGTTTATAGGTATTTTCTGTAATAAAGAATGGAGTGTATATTCCACATAGCAGCATAATTTGCCCAGAAGGAATCAAAGATGCTATTATATTAAATAGAAAGAACATTACAAAAGCTTTACCCAGGTCCTGCTGTTTAAAGGATTAGGTTCTAAGAGGAAGATAAATCTAACAATTAAAATGGTTGTTTTGTCAGAACGAATTCAAGAAATGTTTGCTTCTGGAAATTTCTTACTTGTTCCATTTGTTTAGAATTATTTTGAACATTTACTTTCTGCTATCTATGATAACAGAAACCAAATTTGAGAAAAGCAATTCTATCGGGTCATGGGCTTCAGAAGTGACCTGTCTTTGCTTAAATGAACATTTGTTGGGTAACATCCCTGCACAGTTTTCAGAAATTATCAGAGGCAAGAAGGGTAATTGAAGCTTCCGGAATCAAGAAAAACTACAAAAGAAGCGCATTTTTATAAATGCTATTGTCTTATATAACCCCCTGGAAGACACCCAGTTCTCACTTGTGAGAGTTCTCATGAGTCAATTTGTCATTTGATATTTTGGAGAGTTTGCAGTAAATTGAAAGAAGTGAATTCTCCTACTAAACTTCAATGACAAACTACCGCGTACTTTAGTTCCTTAGGAAACTAAATCAAGGGAACCTATTTTATCTCTTTTTCCCCCTATGTCCAACATATTCCCAAGGTCTAGAATAGTTTCTCATACGTAGTAAGTGCCTGAGGATTGTCTGTAGAATTAAATTGAGTTTCAGAAATTATCTGTTTCTTTTGGATGTGGAACTAAAAATAAATGAAGCCAGGAAGTTTTTCCAGTGTTCCTCTCTAACACCCACAGACATCAACCAAGCAATCATCTGTTTTTCCTAGGTTGGGGAATGGGGCGTCCCCCCTGCCTTCTTTCCCCTCCCCTCCCAGCCCCTCCTCCTGTTTTTCCTCTCCCCTCCTGTCTCATTCCTTTCCCCTCTTCCCTCACTCAGAAGTTTCTAACGTCAAAAAATCTGTACACACAAAGAACAGTTGCCAATGGGAAAACAAGATGCCATGTCATTAAGAGCTGGGCAAGGACTCAATAATCCCAATGCAAGTCTCTCTAGAAAGACAAATTTGGAGAAGGTTTAAGTCAGGAAACCTAAATCCCTGTGCCTGACTCTCAGATTATCAGGGAGACCACTTATACAGAACACATCCAGGGCAAAAAGAATATAAAAAGATCTGGCAGGCTGGGTGTGGTGGTTCACACCTGTAATCCTAGAACTCTGGGAGGCTGAAGCAGGTGCACTGCTTGAGCTCAGGAGTTTCAGACCAACCTAAGCAAGAGTGAGACCCCATCTCTACTGAAAATAGAAAACCTAGCCAGGCTTGTGGTGGGCATCTGTAGTTCCAGCTACTCAGGAGATTGGGGCAAGAGAATTGCTTGAGCCCCAGAGTTTGAGGTTTCTGTGAGCTATGACACCATGGAACTCTACACAGGGTGAGAAAATGACAAAAAGAAGAAGAAGAAGAAGAAGAAGAAGAAGAAGAAGAAGAAGAAGAAGAAGAAGAAGAAGAAGAAGAAGAAGAAGGAGGAGGAGGAGGAAGAGGAGGAGGGAGAGGAAGAAGAAGAGAAAGAGAAGAAGAGGAGAAAGGAGGAGAATCGAATTCCAAACCCAACAGGCTGAAGGGGTACACAGCTGGCCCTGGATGAGCCTCCAAAATGTCCAAAGACCATTCCTGGGAATCTGTTGCTACTCACTGAAGTGTTGACAGGCTCTTGAGCAGAAAGCTCAAACTATTAATAGGAATATATAGCTCCATAGCCAGCAACAGAACCACTTGCATTTCTCAGACCAGCCTCCATTTCTCTGTTACAAACAACTCCAATCCAGATTTTCTTTTTAAAACCTTTCTCTCCAAAAATCTTTACATGCCTGCTTCCTCCCATGGGGGTGGGAGTGGAGGAAGTAAAATCCTTAAGGTGCTCTAAGGCAAGTGGAGTCAGACTTCCTCTCCCACAGTCCCCAAGTTCTCCTGGATCCCAGGGGGTGGGTGGGAAGAGTCAGCAGTTCGCAACTGCCCACCCGCCCTGTCTACTCACACCTCACTTGGCATCACCCTCCCTTCAAGCCCAGTCATGTCTTTAGGGGCCTCACAAAGGAATGAAAAGTATAGTTTGTTTACAAAGAATGTAGAAACCCCTGCCTTCCAAGATATTTTTTCTATTTTACTTTCTTTTAAAAAGGCTTTAATTTTCTAAAAGCACATATAGTCTAATCCAATTCTAATAGCTTTAGGGAAATCCAGTGCCTCAACGCACAAGATATTAATACTGCATAGTAAAGCTCCGAATTTGTACATTTAAAAGTTGGGAGGTGAAGAGAGGGGGAGAGGAAAGGAGAGGAGAGGAAAGAGGTCGCAGAGAATACTACCCCAAATATAGTAATAAAACCTTGACGTTTAGTGGAGGCCAATGAACTTGAACCTTTCTCAGTGCCCTAGCCACTGAAGTAAAGGCCACATGACCAAATGCTGGCCAATGGGATTTAAGATCTTACAGGTGCACTTGGCCAGCATGTTAGGGACACGCCCATTCTTCCATCCTTTTCTCAAACCAGGGACTTGTCAAGGGCAAAATCCCAGAGATGACAGAGACAAGATAGAAAGAACTCGTGCAACACTGACACAATATCAGCCCTGGAGTGCCTGTCTCTGGTTTCTTAAGCGAGAGAGAAATACATTTGTATCTTGTTGACACAACTGTTAATTCGAGTTACTATTTTATTTCATAAAGGCAATCATATTTTAAGTAAAGGCAGATTTTCCATAAAGCTAATGAAGCATGAGCTTCAGAAACTCTTACCTGCCTGGGACTATTCTAAGACTGGATGGGAACCTTTAATATTGTGTTCACATGGTCACATGTATTTCTTTCCTTAAAGAGTTCTCCAAACTGCATAAGCCTCCCACCTCATCCATAGTCAGTCAATCAGTGTTTCCGCGTGTGTCTCTTGCATGGCACACAGCTTATAGTTTCTTTTATATCGTGTAAACTTCAGTGTACTTGGTGAGATTTAGGAATAGCATGGCCCATTATTTATCAAGTATACTCTAATACCTAAGAGGAACTAAAATATTAGCTAATGTATTTTTGTTTTTGTTTCTAACTACAATATTTTTCAGAATAGGCAATGTGAGAATGTTCATAGCAGATGTCCCAGAGAAAATTCTGTATTTCCTAAACTTATTAGATCACTAAGCCACCTTTTGGAGGAGTAGTTCATGGGTTCGTTTTCTGTGAAGCACAATTTGGAAGCTCTCTGCTGGTCTCAGTAGGAAATATTTATATGTCATCTCTTAGGGGAAACTATGTGTTTTATTTTTGTAGCATTAACGTAAGAAGGTGATTTTTTGGTCTGATCTCAGTTTTTTTAAAGCCACTTCCTTTCTGGAGTTACTCAGCATGCATTGATTTCATTAATATTATCTTGTGTGGATTGACACTGGCCCATCTCTTAGGTCTCCAACAAAAGCTAGGAATATTGTGCATAAAATGTCAGATCATCTGTAGAGGAAAGGGTGTGATTTCAAGGGGGTTGGAGTCATGCTGAGGTTTTATTTCCCATATGGTGGTTCTCTGACAGTGGGTTACAGAAAGCTATAACCACATAGCTTAGGAGATGTGGTTCTACCTAAGGGACCCTTTTCTGTGCTTATATCAGTGCTGAATGTCCTGAATGTTCATTATAGGGAAATAATCGACTCCATGCTTCTTGCCTTCCTCTGACATTTCAGTACAGTAGAAACTCCACAGTTGACCATGTCCCTACATTGACTGTCTCCTTAACTTGACCTACTTTTCATAGACAAGACTTATACCACATGCACATATTAGTACAGAAAGCCTAGCTCCTTACGTTGCCCACCTCTGTATGTTGATCAGTTTGTTATAGCCCTTGGGATGGTCAACTTCCAGAGATTCTACTGTATTTACATTTGTATTTACCTTCTAGGGCATACATAACAAAGCACAACAGAACAGGTGTCTTAAAACAACAGACATTTATTCTTTCCCAGTGCTGAGGGCTAAAAGACCAAAGTCAAGGTGTGAGCAGGTCATGCTGCCTTTGAAACTCTGGGTAGAATCCTTCCTTGCCTCCTCCTATCCCCCAGTGATGGATATTTGTGGATAAAAATATAATTCTGGAGGACACTCGAGAAGGGCCCCGCCCCACTGCTGACCATGCCTAAAATGGTGAAGGGTTGGAATGTTTGCCCACATAGACAGAAAACTAGTTTAGGGACATCTGAGTAACATTCAGTAGCTTAATGGAGATAGGAAATCAGCAGAGTTAGAACAGGATTAAAAATTAAAAATTATCCTTGAGCCCAGACCATCAGACCTGAAGGCTGTAACTTTCCCATCTCTTAAGGTAAGTTTGTTCCCTACTTAGTCCACTCTTCACCATTGTTTTGTGATTTAGTACTCCTTTTTCCTAATCAAAGGACCACACACATGACTGAGTCAGGACACTATTAACTCTTTACTTCTTCATTCTGGAAGCACATGCCCTAAAATCCGAATAAAACCTCTTGGGAATTTCGGTTCAGGGTGGCACATATCTACCTCACTACAGGCTGATACGGTCCATCTCTCTAGGCCTCAGCAGACTTTTTCACAAAACTCTGCATGTTGATTTCTCAGCGTCATTTCTCCCTCTGCCTCTGGATGCCAGGTGGTCAGGAAAGTCTCTTGGGGAATTTTCAGTCCATTGCTTCACAGTTCCTTCCTGCACTGCAACAGACATGGATTTGGCTTTGGCTTGGAGCTGCCTGGCTCCTGCCTCTGCCTCTGTCTTCACCTGGTGTTTTCCTTTTCTTACATGGGTAAGGACTTCTATATAGTTTTTGGAGAGGGCACAATTCAACCTATAGTAGCATCAAAGAACTCTTAATTTTCTGTGGAACACCCTGATGTCATGGTGAACTTAAGCTTCAGAAGGCCTGAATGGGTGTTGGCAAATCCCTAGGCTGTATGTCCATGTACGTATGTGAGAGCCACACTTTCCTTGATTTCCTCCTCAGGGTTGCAACGAAGACATGGAAAAGTGCTTTGTTGGCTTTCGGTGATGATAGAGTGTTGTTATTGTCTTCAGAAAGAAACATGGCTAATGTAGGTAATTGAAATTTGGCACATTATCTCATACCTTACTTTCGGCAATCATTTTAACCTCTACCCCATTCATCTTTCTGCTAGACAAGGACAAAATGCTGTTTTTATTGTTGCCCTTGCAGTCTATTAAGTGACGTTGGATGATGAAGAGAATCCTTGTCAGTGCAGCTAATTCACAAATTGAACGGGAAGCATTGAGTAATGGGGAAAAGTCCACAACCCTTTAATTACAATTCTCTGGGTTTAAACTCAGGGTAGAAGACTGAACAATGCTAGCAGAAGACCTTTTAAGACTATTTATTATTATATCCAAAATTTTCATCCTCTACTGTTTCATTCCCTACTGTTAAGCTCTAACAATAATTCGTAAAGAACTAGGAAATAGCAGAGGTATGGTTCATAAGTCCCCTTAATTATATGTTTTTTCATTTAGTTAGTGCAGAATAACTAAAACATTCATGGCGTTCCTTTGGATGGAATTTATGATACTGGTACAGTAATACTGGTTGCCTCATGGTTGGTAGATTATATAATATTTGAATAAATAAAAATGAGTTATTTACAATGTACAATTTTTTGATATATGAAATCGTATAAAGCATGGGGATAAAGAGAGATTGCTAGCTTAGAAAGGAATTCTTTTTTTCTTTTCTTTTTGTTGTCATTGTTGCAGTTGTCATTGCTGTTTAGAAGGCCTGGGTCGGGCTCAAACCAGCCACCCTCGCTGTATGTGGCTAGCACCCTAACCACTGAACTACAAGCTACAGGTGCCGAGCCAAGAAAGGGATTCTTGTTAGTTAAAATGTTGAGAAAATGATGGAGTAAAGGGTGAATAATGATCACATGTTCCTTTTAATGAACATAGGAAAAACAAGGCAGTCGTCCGAGTACTTTGTTCTATTTCTACTTGAACCCATTACTTGACTTAAATACGTTTTAACTGCGACCTTCCAGAATTTCCTGTCCAACAGTATTCTACTATTTAAAATACTGTTGGCTGACTGATTTCTTTAACATTTCAGAATGTCCTGTGTCATTTTAATGACTGGGGAGGTTAAGTTTGTTCTCAGCATGGTAAGTAAACAAAGCCAAAGCAGTAGAGAATAATTTTGTATGTTCAAGAGAAACCTCAGACAGGCTTTTGTGATACAGAATGTTAAAATAAGACAAAACCTGGAGGTCAGAATTACCATCCTGAAAGGTCTCAAACCTGAAATCAGAACGTCCTATATAAGGAGACAGTCATGTTTTGATGTGTTGGTTGAAGCAGTTGCCCTCATTTATGACATGATAATCTCCTGTGGTTATCCCATGCTCGCTGGCATCCCTGGAACATCCGTGGAAACCACATTTCTGACCCTTCTTTGATGGTTTCTCTCACCTTCCCTGAACATTAATTTAACTCCATCTTATTTACCATAGATTTTGTTTTAGAGTAGACTAAACCATTTATATTCCTTATAGGAATTATTTTTCTCTGTCTGGGAAAGATGTTCCCATATAAGGGCCAGAATACAGTTTCTCTTTTATCGAGAGATTCTCAAATAAGCATCCTCTCATCTGCACTTTCCCCAACCAGTTTCTTAAAATCAGCTCATTTCCTTTAAAGGATGTGATATCACATTGCATTTTCTGTTGGGGAGCATGTGGTAAGAGAAAAATAACTCCCTAAGTGATTTTTTTTTTAAATGTAAGCTTTCTTATGAAGTATAACATACACACCAATGTGAAGGGCATGAAAACTTTATGCAGTAATGCACTCATGGAATCACAGCTAGAATCAGAAATAGGATTTCCCAGCACCCAAGAAGCTTCTCTATGGCACCTCCCCACCTCAAACTAGGATAACTGACTGTATTCTGACTTCTATACCCATAGATTGATTTTGTCTCTTTTCCAAGCTTATGTAAATAGAGTTGGACAGTACATTCTCTTTTGTACCTGGCTCCAAATTCTGTTGGTTGAGTCGACTAAGCAGTAATTTGTGCATTTTTATTGCTGACTCATACTCTGTGCTATGAAAATACAACAATTTATTTTTCCATTCTACCACTGAAGGGGCTTTGATGGTTCCTAATTTTTGCCTGTAATGGAAAATGCTATAATAAAAATTGTCGTGCATGTCTTTTGAGAATATACGTACATATTTCTGTGGATATGTATCTAGAACTATAATTTCTGGGTCACAGACAGTGATATACCCAAGCAGGCTTGTGCTGGCTCATAATTGCTGACTGTTTTGGCAATCTGGTTAAGTGTAGTCAATGCATTTAAATACAGTATAATACAATAAAAATTACATTATATAAGTATATAATGAAATAAGTTATATTTTAAATGATAGTGCTAATACTCAAAGCACTTTGCTTTCCAATTATTTTGCTACAATTTACTCTAATATCACCTATGCACTTGAGGTTATTTGTAGTATTATACCTCTATGGTAGAAATATTACATAATTTATGCTATTATGCATCTTTTCTCAACTATGTATTTAGGAACATCATGTTGATAGCATGACATTGTTTGTGGTGGTAGCATTTACACCATGGGAATTAGCGACTACTAAAAGAAACAGGATTTGTTTTGTTGATTATCAACACTTAAGAAAGACCTGGAGAAAATATGAATAATGCAAATTAAATACAAAACGTATTGTATCTATACAATTTGTTAACAAGTTTCAAATATTTGAAAACTATTATCCAATTCAGGAAAGCGTTGCCCACTTAATTGACCAGTGAAGTCCCAAAACATACATTTTTGGTTTCACCTTTATCTTATTTATTAACCTAAACAAAATATGTTGAAATTACACTTGGAGAGTGTTTAATATTTATCAGCAAACTACTGGTCAGAAGGTATATTTATATCACGTTTAGTTGTTGGGGGGCCAAACGCAGCCACACACAAACCCTTTCCCCCTCCGCCTCGTTCTCCTCCCCTCCTAAGACAAAGACACAAAGGATCTGGCTAGGCCTGTATTCCCAGCACTCTGGGAGGCTGAGGCAGGTGGATTGCTTCAGTTCAGAAGTTCAAAACCAGCCCGAGCAGGAGACCCATTCTCTAAAAACAGCTAGGCATTGTAGTAGGTGGCTGTAGTCCCAGTTACTTGGGAGGCTGAGGCAAGAGCATTGCTGAAGCCCAGGAGTTTGAGGTTGTTGTGAGTTATAACACCACAGATCTCTACAGAGGATAACAAAGTGAGACTCTGTCTCCAAAAAAAAAGGATCTGGCTTGCCCCATCCCTTGAGAAGTTCACACCAAAAGACCCTAACTTTACAGGCAAGTTGTGGAATTTGCCCACCCCCTATGGTCCCACATAAAATTGGTCTCTAACTGCTCTGGATGATCAGATACCATCCTTGCAATGCCCAAGAAGGTCACCCCTCCCCTTTCTTCTTTCTTTTTTCTTTTTTTATTATTAAATCATAGCTGTGTACATTAGTGCAATCAAGGGGTACAAATGTGTTGGTTTCATATACAATATGAAGTAAAAACTGACCAATCTACAAAGAGAAACAAATCTACATTCATGGTGAGAGACCATATAAGCCAGTTTTATCCAGAAAAACAAAATCAAAGGGATACATACATTAAGAAATATGTGAAGAAATTTATTTTATGATATTGGTTCATACAGTTATGGAGCTGGCAAATCCAAAATCCACAAGGGATTTTGTCCGGCTGAAAGTCAGGCAGGAACTGATGTGGTTGTGTTTAGATGGAATATTTCCTCTCTAGAAAATCTCAGTTTTTGCTCTTAGGCTTTAAACTGCTTGGATGAATCCCATGCACATTTTTAGGAGTGATCTCCTTTGTTTAAAGTCTGTTGATGGTAGACGTCAAACACATCTACAAAAATACTTTCACAGCAATACTCATGTTGGTGTTTGATTAAATAAATGGGCATAAAGCCTGGTCATGTTGACACAGAAAACTATTCCTCTTAGACACTTTACCACGTTTTGAATACATGTTATAGTTGAATTTTAAAAAATCATAAAGCAGTAAACAGATTAAGTCCATGATTGGATAGTTGTTGCCAGCTGGGTGCCCCAGGAAGCTGACTCTGATGGGGATCGGCTCCTCGGCCCCGAGGATCTTGGGATCAACACAGGCAGAGGGGGGAGGACCAGGCGGATCAGGGAGAGGGGAGTAGAGACGTGCAGCAGGGGAGGCAGCAATCTCAGCCCACCCTACAGGGAGAGAGGAAGAGAGGATCTGTCAGAGTCATGCTGGGAGACAAGGGGCAAAAGGCTGGCCTTCAAGTGTGGGAAATCACGGGATGTTTGGAGGCGGGCACCCCGAGGAGGGTGTGGCCTGGGGGGGCAGCTGTCTTCAGCAGAGGCCATCTCTCCATGGAGGGGCCATGCTTAGCGTTCTTCTATATCTGAGGAATGAATGATGGAAAATGAGACTACAACAGTTGTTAGGATTATTTGATGGGTGATCTTTTCTCTGTTCCCTTAATTCCACCTTACCAAGCCAAAATGAAGGAACCTAGACCCATCTTTGTTACTGTGAGGCACAGGTTTCATTCGTGCAAGATGGCATTTGTTAAGCACCCACTGGGAGTAAATCCTGTCCTACTCAAAGGTGTTAACAAACCTCACAGGGTTGCCTCATGTACAGTTACTGGTTATGAGTAATTTGCATCCTCTTAATTGTAATGCTTCCTTGAAAAGTCATCACGGGAGATATAGGCTGGCTCATACATTTTCTCAGACAGGAGTTTGGCTGCCAACAGGGAATTCTGAACAACTGAAAACTCCAGACGATGAATGCACAACATAATGATGGTTACATTTTTAAAAAGGAGAGAATGGTAATAAAATGTCCATGAAATATTTTGTGTAAGCACAGACAGCTAGTCGAGTTCTTATTCTTAAATGATTTGGAATACTTTGATACTTTGTTCTTTGTGAATACATGATGGGTAATTATGATTCTATGAGAGACTCAATTCTCCAATTTTTTTCACATGTAATGACTTTATTTCTTCTAATTGAATGCACAGATACCTGGGCTGCATACAAATTATCTGAGGACTGTTCAGCTTATCTGTGGTGTTAGACATCATGAAAAGCATGTACAGACCCTTTTGTTTATCAGCTCTTGTTAGTGTTTGTGTATTTCATGTGTGACCCAAGACAACTCTTTTTCTTCTGATGTGTGGCAGAGAGAAGATTGGCCACCCCTGTACTATATTACTCAGGGTTCTCCAGAGAAGCAGAAGCAGTAGAGAGATTTATTATAAGGCACTGGTTCAAATGATTACAGAGGCCAAGAAACTCCCAATCTACTGTCTGCCAGTTGAAGCAGGAAAGTTGGTGGTATAGTCTGAAGGTGTGAGATCTGGAGGCCCATGGTGTAGACTCCAGGCCAGGTCTGAAGTCCTGAGTCAGGAGCCTAGAGAGCCCAAGATCAATATCTCGAGGGAGGGCAGTTTGTCCATCAATTCAAACGCTAATGTCTTCCAGAAACACCTTCACAGACACAACCAGAAAGAATGCTTCACCTGCCAGGAGCAGCCCAGGACCTAATCAGGTCAATTCACAAAATTAATCATCACGGATAAAAGTCAAAGTTTAATAACAAGATGGATTTTTGGCAAGATATATTTTAAAACATAATACATTAGTGACCCTGGTTTATGAGCACTGGATCAAAAACACGATGTGTGTGGCATTCTGTGTTTTCTCCAGATCCCCTGCCCCCTGCCCCACCCTGCCCTAAGCCCCCGGGCTCCAGTTTCCAGGAATGGCACTGACTGGGCTCCACGGCCCTCTGACCTCCCCTGGGCTTTGGCCCACGAAAGCACAGGCCACGTGTCCACGTGTTTGTTAGTAGCAGCATCATTCCTGTGCAAAGGCCACTGTCCTGCAATGTTCCTCCTGAATTTTCATGAGTCCTAGGGGAGGTGAAGGCTCCCTGGAGTTGCTGCCCATGAAGGTCTCAGAGTCCTTTGTTGGGCTCCTGTAGCCCCACCCAGGCCTTTGTAAATAGCCCTTCCTGAAGCTCAGCTCAGTGGCTTCCTTGGAATGTACCCTCTGTTTCCTACCAGGACTCTGGCCAATTTTCAGTATTGCTTACACCACGTGTATTTACCTTTTTAATCCTCTGCATTCCTTATTGGTCAAGGTCATCAATCTTTTCTTTCTATGACATTAAATTTCCCTTAACAAAATCCTTTGACCCTAAAGGTCAACAAGGGCAAAAACAGAGCCAGTTTGAATTTTTAAAAGAAGACATTACTTGAGAGGTTACGAAATGTAAAACATAAACATTCACATATGTGTCTCCCCATCCTATGCAAATAAACATACACTGTGCTTTTGGAAAACTGAGGAACTAAGGAACTGAGCTGTTTCTGGCTCGTAGGGAAGCACTGACTCACGGGCTGACTTGACCTGCTCTGTTAACACGAGTTAGCTCTCCTTCCCCTTTTGTTTTTGGGTAAACTGAAGTTTTTCTGTTTAGCATAAAATTTAGAGAAAGTGTCTGTCTCTGAGCTCCTCAAGGCTCGCTACTTTTATCTGCTCCTGTTTTTTTACCTAAAATCTAGATTTATTTTTAATTCCAAATACAGACATGCATTTTGCTTTTTATCTTCCATTTCACTGAGTCAGAGTAGGGAACAAGGCATCAAATTTTGATTATTTTAGCTCCTCCTTTAAGATTAATTGGAACATCACTCTTCTTTTGTATTTGTAACTTTTTTTTAATCTTTAAAAAGTTGTAGTAAAATATATGTGATATAAAATTCATCATTTTAACCATTTTAAGAGTGCAGTCTCGTGGGATTAACTGTGACCAAGACTACTATCCTTCTCTAGAACATTTTAATCTCCCCACACTGAAGCTCTGCATGCATTACACAGTCATGCCCCAATTCCCAGAAGCCACCACTCGACTTTGTTTCTCGGTTCCTCAGAGCAGTGAGACGTGTGGAATTTTCCCTTTTGTGACTGGCTTACTTTGCTCAGCACAAAGCCTTCCAGGTGCACCTGCCTGATAGCCTATGTCAGGGTCTCCTTCTTTGTGAAGGCTGAGTGATATTCCACGCATGCCTGTACCACATTTTCTTTATCCATTGATCTGTTGATAAGGCACTGAGGTTGCTTCCATCTGTGGGTTATTGTGAATAATACTGCAATGAACGTGGATATACAAATATTTGTTCAAATCTCTAAGTTGAGTTCTTTGGGGTATGTACCCAGACAGGGACTCCTGGACCTATGGTTCAGTCTATGTTTAATTTCTCTGGAAGCACTAACCTGTCTTCCATGATGGCTGCACCATTTTAGATTCCTAACAGCAGCGCACAAATGTTCCAATTTCTTTATTTCTTCACCAACACTCGTTATTTTCTGTTTTGTTGTTGTTGTTCTGATTCGCTTTTTATAAATCCATCAGGACCTTCCTGCAGAAAGAGGCTGCAGGGCCCTCACCTCACTCCTTCTTCGAGGGATAAAGACATTTATAAACGAGCAAATTCAAGTAGGATTCCTAAATGTCTCTAACTTTTGAGGGTCATCACCGGATTTTATAATTGCTTCGTATGCACACAGATGACATGTTTCTGTGTCACTGAACCTTTTAATGAAGAATTTAATTCATTTTAACCAAGATTTTTGAGGCCCAATGTTTACTAGGGTCTGTTATAGGGGAATGGACCCATCAGGGAACAAAACCTCAAAAAAATTACAAGCCATTTAGAATTCAGTGTTACAGTGGCTTCTTCAGAAATGTGTTGTTCTCTATGTTACCCAGGAAATCAGCTTCCTTAAAACCTCATTATTATGTCTCTACCAACGAGTTCAAGGCTCAGAGAGGCGTGAGTGAAAAGACAGGTGTCAGATCGCTCCTGCAGCCCTTAATGCGTGCTCGTCTGTGGAACTCACCGTCTTCAATCTTGTCATTTGTGTACATATTTTCTTACAAGACTTTGAGTTTCTTGGAAGAAGATTTCATCTGTAGCTGATTTTCCAGTTACCCACAGTGTTTTGCCTCTAAGCATTCAAAACATACTTATTTCCTTTGCTGAACATTAATGAACCTGGCTGTTTTGTATTCTTTTATGCGGTGGTCAATCAGGTGTGGGCACACAAGAGAAACCAGAGGAGAGGCTCAGGAAAAGTAAATTTGTCATAGTCACAGGTCCTGGAAATGGGAGGCATAACATGCCCTGCAGGACCAAATGGAGAAAACCCTAGTGTGGTCAGAGGCAGAGGACAGGAGCTTGGGGACGCGCTGGGCCAGAGCCTTTACTGGAGTGTTTTCAGGAAGGGCAACAGTTCAGGATTCACTGATTGAGTCATTCTAGTGGGCTCTGGGCTGTAGGGTGGTCCCCAGGTGTCTGGACCTGGCTCTGGATGGTTAAGGCAGAGGAGTTCTGCTCCTGGTTCCTCTGTACATCAGAGGCATCTTCCTGGGGGAGCCCTTCCTGTCTCTAAGAATCAGCTAGCCTCAGGAGGGCAGTCTGTCTGCAGGCAGAAAGACTTTTTACTATGCCAGGACATCATTATATACAGAAAATTAAAAATATGTATGTGTGTGTCCCACTACATTGGTCAAGACTCCACAATTTCTTTGTCATTTCTGAAAAATGGCAGTTTCTGTGCTTGTGCTAAGGAGAGTGGTGATTCTAGACCCTCAAAGGTTGGGGAAATAGGTAATCCACGTGGCCCACCTGCCTGCTTCTGACCTGGGCGGCTCTGCTGTGGTGGGGACAGCTGCTCTGCATGCTGGCCCTCGAGTTGCCAGCTCTGCTTAGATTGTTCTGGTGTCCTTGTTTTGGTCTTTTTTTTTTTTTTAGACAGAGCCTCAAGCTTTCACCCTGGATAGAGTGCTGTGGCATCACAGCTCACAGCAACCTCCAATTCCTGGGCTCAAGTGAGTCTCCTGCCTCCGCCTCCCAAGTAGCTGGGACCACAGGCGCCCGCCACAACGCCCGGTCATTTTTTTTTGGTTGCAGCCGTCATTGTTGTTTGGCGGGCCCGGGCTGGATTCGAACCCGCCAGCTCAGGTATACGTGGCTGGCGCCTTAGCCCATTGAGCCACAGGCGCCGAGCCCCTGATTAAATATTTTTTAATGATTCCAATAAGAAGAGGTTCTGAGAAAATGACATGAATTGTAAAAGACTCCCTTAATAGGGGGTCAAACAGACTATAGAGGAGACCCAAGGTCTACTATTTGTGGTACTAAGAGAGACTTTTTAAAAAAGTTAAAAGTGCTATGGAAATTGGAGAACGAGGATGTGTAAAAGAACAAGGTTGAGAATTATGGGTATCTTAGAAACTATATATCTACTACAAATTCTCTTATCTCCTAAAGATCCATCAAGCTAAGACAAAGCTGACACCGTTACAAACACACCAGATACATCTGTCTACGTCTCATAGGAGAAAATAAAAGTGTACCTATAAATGTGGGGGTCTGGCAAGCAAATTTCACTAAGAAATAAGTGCTAAAAAGAGTAAAGTACAAAAAGAAAAAGAAAATAAATAATAGACTATTGAGCATTTTGGCCTTACTGATTGTAGCCCACCCAGCCTTCAGTTATTGTAAGCACCAAGGTTCTTCAAGGAGAGAAGATATATAAGCTTTGCAATTTTCAAATTTGGAACTGACCATTAGCCAACATATAAGCTTAAAAAATACTGTCATAAAAAATCCAAGCCAAATGATCTCTTTAATGGAATAGAAAAAAAAAAAATAGCCAATGCTATGTATTCAAAGGAGGAAACATGCCAACTTTGGACAAAGTCCCTTGGGTCAATGAGAACCAGCTTTGTCAGCAAGAACAACTGCAAACCAAGGCAGCAAGTACTTTCCTGAAGCTTAGTCAGGACTCTGGGAATTGCAAAACAGAGACTCATTATGATGTCATATTTGCAGTTTTTTTAATGATGTCATAGAAAGTAACCCACCAATCAAGGTCAGGGATGATCAACTCTCTGTCTACAAAAGTGGTTCTCATACCCTGTCTGGAAATTATTATTTTTTTTTATAGAGACAGTCTCACTTTGTCGCCCTCAGTGGAGTGTTGTGGCATCACACAGCTCAGAGCAACCTCCAAGTCCTGGACTTAGGTGATTCTCTTGCCTCAGCCTCCCAAGTAGCTGGGACTACAGGCACCCACCATAACGCCCAGCTATGTTTTTCTTGAAGTTTGCTCGGGGCTGGTTTTGAACCCGCCACCCTCGGTATATGGAGCCAGCACCCTACCCACTGAGCCACAGATGCCACCCAGGAAATTCTTATTGATGAATAGCTTTATTGATAGTTTACAGCTATTGATGTTTACTGTAATAACACTAAATCTGAGAAAATGATAAAGTTATTTAGTACTACTAAACCCATTACTTTTTATATTTTCCTTATATATTTATTATATATGTAATTTTTTTTTTTTTTTTTGAGACAGAGCCTCAAGCTGTCACCCTGGATAGAGTGCTATGGCATCACAGCTCACAGCAACCTCCAATTCCTGGGCTCAAGCGGGTCTCCTGCCTCTGCCTCCCAAGTAGCTGGGACCACAGGCGCCAGCCACGCCTGGCTATTTTTGAGTTGCAGTCATCATTGTTGTTTGGCGGGCCCAGGCTGGATTCGAACCTGCCAGCTCAGCTATACGTGGCTGGTGCCTTAGCACGTTGAGCCACAGACGCCAAGCCTATATATTTAATTCTTATATATTTATTATAATTTCTTATTTTTTTTAAACAGTCTCGCTTTGTCATCCTTGGCAGAGTGCATGGTATCGTAGCTCACAGCAACCTCAAACTTTTTTTTTTTTTTTTTTAGAGACAGAGTCTCAGTTTACCGCGCTGGATAGAGTGCCGTAGCATCACAGCTCATAACAACCTCCAATTCCTGGGCTTAGCCGATTCTCTTGCCGCAGCCTCTTGAGTAGCTGGGACTATAGGAACCCGCCACAATGCTCAACTATTTTTTTTGTTTGTTTTGCAGTTTGGCAGAAGCTGGGCTCAAACCCACCACCCTCGGTACATGGGGTTGGTGCCCCACTTGCTGAGCCACAGGCAGCCGCCCCATTACTTTTTTATTATATTTTTCATTATATATATAATTGTTATATATTTATTATAATTTCTAATTATTATTATTTTTTAAACAGTCTCACTTTGTCATCCTTGGTAGAGTGCCCTGGCATTGTAGTTCACAGCAACCTCAAGGTTTTCTTTCTTTCTTTTTTTTTTTTTTTAGAGACAGAGTCTCACTTTACTGCGCTGGGTAGTGTTGTGGCATCACAGCTCACAGCAACCTCTAGCTCTTGGGCTTAGGCAATTCTCTTGCCTCAGCCTCTTGAGTAGCTGGGACCACAAGTGCCCGCCACAATGTCCGGCTATATTTTTGTTGCAGTTTGGCTGAGTCTGGGCTCGAAATAGACACTCAAGGTATATGGGGCTGGCACCCTAATCCTGAGCCACAGGCGCTACCCGGCAACCTCAAACTCTTGGACTCAAGCGATCCTCCTGCCTCAGCCTCCCAAGTAGTTGGGACTAAAAGCACCTGCCACAATGCCCAGTGATTTTCCTTTTTTTGAGAGACAGGGGTTCACTACTGCTCAGACTGGGCTCAACCTCCTAGAGCCTCAGCAACCCACCTGCCTCAGCCTACCAGAGTGCTCAGATTACAGGTGTGACCTACTGCACCTGGCCCCCCATTTTTTCAATAAAAAATAACTATATGACCAGGCACAGGGGCTCACACCTGTAATCTTAGTACTCTGGGAGGCCAAGGCAGGTGGACTGCTCAAGCTCAGGAGTTCAAGACCAACCCGAGCAAGAATGAGACCCCCATCTCTACTAAAAATACAAAACTACCCAGGCATGGTGGTGGGCACCTGCAGTCCCAGCTACTCAGGAGGTTGAAACAAGAGGACTGCTTAAGGCCAAGAGTTTGAGATTGCTGTGAGTTATGATGCCATGGCACTCTAACCAGGAAGACCAAGTGAGACTGTGTCTCAAAAAAGGAAACTTTTTATATATATTTAATACATTATCATCATATCATCATAGTAAAATATGAATGAGCTAACCAACCTTTAAAATGGTATTAAACATATAATATAGTTGAAACAGTGAAACTGGAAACATTATATTAAAGTGAAATGAGCTATGCACAGAATGACAAATATTGCGTGATTCCACTTACATATTTAGAATAGACTAATTTAGGGCGGCTCCTGTGGCTCAGCGAGTAGGGCGCCGGCCCCATATACCGAAGGTGGCGGGTTCAAGCCCGGCCTCGGCCGAACTGCAAAAACAAACAAAAAAATAGCCAGGCGCTGTGGTGGGCGCCTGTAGTCCCAGCTACTAGGGAGGCTGAGGCAAGAGAATCGCTTAAGCCCAAGAGCTGGAGGTTGCTGTGAGCAGTGTGACGCCACAGCACTCTACCCAGGGCGATAAAGTGAGACT